>CM045738.1:50569796-50604796 GCA_024760905.1 Plotosus lineatus
CCATGATACGAACTTCGATCCATCAAAAATCCGCCCCGTCCAACCAGCAAAATTTTGATTTATGAGCTCTGCTGGGGAAATGGCTTTTCCGGGCTGATTAGCCTCGTATTCTTCTGTGTGTATTCCTCCGCACTCCGACAACGCCTCGTGCAGTGCTTCTCAATTATTTTCTGTGATGCCCCCTATAGGAAACCCCCCCCCCCCCCCGGGCGCCCCGTGTTTTACTGCACTTCGTATCGTTTGCAGGGGCAGTGGTGGTCTGGTGGTTAGGGCGCAGGATCGCTGATCCTAAGGTTGGGGGTTCGAGTCCCCACAAGGTTGTCACTGTCCCCCCAGTGCCGCTAACTGGGTTATCAAAGGCGGGCCATGTGTGTCACTGTCTATGGTGAGAGGTTGATGTAAAAGAACCATTGCTGACTTTGGTGAAGAGGAGCTGCAAAGCCGTCAGTGTGTTTCTACGACCTGGAGAGCGATGGGCTCCACCAGGCCAAATCAGCCCAAGTCTCGCCATGAAGGCGCCCCAACGACATCCTCAGATGTTAAGGGAGAAGTGAAGATGCCCCCCCCCCCCCCCGCTTCCCCCGGCATCACACCACACTGGCATTGTGGGAACTCACCATGAGCCTTTCTTTGCTGGCATTCATAGTGTGCACACGCACACAATTCTCCTCCTCCTCTGTTACGCACCACCCCCTGCCTGTCCACGTGACTGCACCACCCCCTGCCTGCCCACATGACTGCTCCACCCCCTGCCTGCCCACGTGACTTCTTTGCTGCAGTTGATGATCGGAAGGTTTAGTTGACTAATTGTTTATTCTTGTTTTATTATTATTTATTAATTATTAATGTTAATGAACATGTATTATTATTATTATTATAATTATTATTATTAAATATTTTTTGTTTTTAGATGTTTATCTTTAATATGTCTGTCTTCCTTTCAGCTTTTTCCCTTTTACTCGGGAGTCGCCACAGTGAATCATGTTTGATTTGGCAGAGGTTTTTAGGTCGATGCCCTTCCTGACACAACCTTTTAGCGCGGGACAGAAACACGCTGACGGCTTTGCAGCTCCTCTTTACCAAAGTCAGCAATGGTTCTTTTACATCAACCTCACACCATAGACAGTGGTGGACAGGGGGCAGTGACAACTCTGTGGAGAGTGGGACTCGAACCCCCAACCTTTGGATCAGCGATCCAGCGCCCTATACCACTGGACCACCACTGGCCCATGTTTATCTTTAATATATGAGGTGAAATATACGTGCTTGGTGCAGGTTATACGAGTTTGGGAGGGGCTTGGAATGAATGAATTGGTTTTCTATGATTTCTTTTGGGAATAATTGTTTCATTTAACGAACTTTTCGGCTTACAAGCTCGCCCTCGGAACGGATTCAATTCATAAGTACTGCTGTATTTACAGATTATCCTTCGAGCGGTGGCTGTCGTTGTCTCGGAGGTGATTTCTGAAGGCTGTACGGCTCAGCAGGTCGCATCGGGTTGAACAGCAGTAATCTCCCGTTCAGTAGGAACCAGAAGGGCTTCAACAGTTTGGGGTGGATGAACAACACTCACAGAAAAACATCACAAGGGGCGGGATCAGTGTCTGCCACCACCACCACCCAAGATCACCTGATCCAGAAACATTTTCCTTCGACCTTCCAATGGCCCTCCAGCTGTATGTGCCGTGTCTCCATCTTCCCGAAACCTCACATCCGCTTCCTCAACATTGAGGGCTTCAAGTTGTGGCTTTATATAGAGCAGACCAGGGCCCTGATGACTCAGTGGTAGGCTCTGGGTGACTGATGTGAAGGTTGCGGGTTCAAGCCTCAGTACCACCAAGTTGTTATTGTTGGGCCCTTGTGAAAAGTTCTTAATCATCAGTTGCTCAGTTGTAGAAAAAGAGATCCTCTGGATGAGGGCGTCTCCCAAAATTCCATAAATGTAAACAGGTTTTTGAGCAAATCAATGTAGCAGGAAGCAGTAACGGTTACACCCGCTTTACAAAAAAAAAAAATCAAAACTGCATTCAATGAAGTTTCGGTGGCACAGTGGTTTGCACATCCACCTCACAGCAGAAACATCCCGCGTTCGATTCCCAGGCTCGGGGCGTTCCTCTGTGGCGTTCCCTGTGCATGTGAGGGTTTCCTCTTGGTTCTACAGTCCTTAAACATGCGCAGGAGGCCAGTTGCCGTTATACTCACCCCTAGGTGTGAGAGGGAGTGTGAACATGTGTGTGTGTGTGTGTGTGTGTTGCCCTGTGATGTCCTGGAAACCTGTTCAGGGTGTACCCCATCCTTGCCCATGGTTGGCTGAGATGGGTGCTCGCTGCCCTGCGACCCTAACTAGGATTAAGTGGTTTAGAAAACGAATGAATGAAGTTTCATGTGTGTAATAATAAACGTTTACCTTTGAAATGGGGTTATTTCTGCTCACCCTGAATTACAACGAAGTGTAACACGCAGTGAATATCAATACGTTGTTCTACGTTACAGAACAACGAGCCAAATGACTCCGCGGGATAAAGCTCATGCTTTACAGGCTAAATGTGTTTATATTGGGATTTTTTTCAAAATCAGGAAATAATATTGTGTCACCACACAATCTGAAACGAAAGCGACATCCATGACGATGTTGGTCAATAATACAGTAACGCAACACGCTGAGGTGGAGCGCGGTTATTGCTGTTGGAGCTGTTACAGTTCCGCCTTCGCTGACTGCGTTCATTTCAAGGACGTCCAAGTCTGAAACGTCCACACAACACATTGTGACACTGGAGTCGTGCCATGATGCATTGCCTTTGATTTCACCATGGTCACAAGCCACCCCTTCCTCTGTATGCCTCCATACTTCAGTCTCCTCCCACCAGGGACCTGCGTTCTGTCTCAATTGGAGGACATGAACACACCACTCTAACGCCCCCCATGTAGTATATACACAGATGGAAAATCCACAGAAGACTTCCTGACCTTGTCCTAAATTCACAGTGTGTCACTGAACTCTATAGCTGCACTGATCCTGCTCATGTCCACATGACCTGAGCTCACAGTGCGCACATCAACAAGAGATTTACATTTCACCGTCCCACCAACGTGTAAAGCAGTCGGACAGAAGAATTACTCTGGTATCCAGACTGACCTCTAGACAAACGCAATTAAGGCCAGAGCCCAGGAAAGCCATGAATACGATATCATTCCTCCGCCACATGACAGGATCCTCACCAACAGCTGGAAAGTAGATGCAGGGGACACCAGACATGGGGTTGAAATGACATCATGGAAATTTGGCGTTATGTAAATTCTTGGGAACAAATATGAGCTCAGATTAACACAAACATCTCATACACGGGGCGTAGATTTTACAATTTTTTTTTTTTTCTTTTTAATAAAAGAGCAATTGCGGCTTGAAGGCCTTTGCTCCAGACCTAACACTGGCACCTTGGTGGTACTTGAGCTTAAACTCCTGACCTTTAGAGCCTAAGTCTCTGAGCCACCGCTTCTCAGATCCATACACACTCATTCTCACATCTACAGACAATTTGGAACAGTTGTTATCATAATGCTTCTGTCTTTAGACTGTTGGAGGAAACTGGAGAACCCAGAGGAAACATGTGCAAGCACAAAAAAACCCCGCAACCTCCACACGGAAATGGTGTCGCCAGGCAAGGGGGTCGACCCGAGGACACGGTTGCTGTGAGGTGGACGCGTGAAGCACGATGCCAGTGTGTCACCAATACTAAGATGACGGGTATTTCTTTCACACATGGTGTTCAGAAAAAATATCACAATAACTTTTAAAGCCTCAGACTCAACAGGCCATGCTTGGCCCTCTGCTGGTGTCTGGATGCCGATGAGCGTCTGTACCTGTAGTTTTTTATATATGAATTCAGCAAGTTGGTGCAGGCTCGACCGCATAAAAGCTGAATTTTTGGCCCATTCAACATCAGCAAAGGGTGCATCAGTTGTAGAAATGGCTCTAATTGGCTGCACAGGTTAGCATATAATCACATGGGAACTGAGACATGGACATGAAAAGAATTGACATGTCTGCCAACACCAGTGCCGATGTCTGTATACTTGACTAAAGTTAGATATGTGGCTCCAGTGTGGCCCATTCACAAAGTTATGGTTTTTTTTTATGAATTCTGGAATTCACATCCAAACAGCCATCCTCAGTCTGGAGCACACTGGATCTCATTGGTTCAGAGGAGGGTGGGGCTGCGAACACCAGCAAATCACGGCTGTCTATGTGCGCTAGAGCTCTGCGCAGGCCAAGATCACAAGCACGCACCCGCCCCGCAAATTAGAATTGTGGCCCGCGGCCCGCCACACACACATTTACCCTTGTTGGTCAGCCCGCCCTGCAGTGAGTTTCTAATTCTGAGCCCGCACCCGCCCCGCGGCCCGCACAACACAACTACATATTAACATTCAACCTTTAATTCACTCAAACCATAAAAAGTTACATTAAAATCAACAATTTTTCGCAACAGCCTAATTAATAATGTACGTTCACCTGATACAAAGTGTTGGCTGCATATTCTACTGTATTGTGTAGGATTCCAGTCTTTCCTATTTACCGCTGTGATCCACTTGGGTTTTTTCTCCGGGTCAGATGGAAACCGATAAAATGACAGTGCAGGCTTTACTCCTCTGTCTATTTGCGCAGCCAACAGCGCAACACGATATAACCGTACAGTACTCACTGGTTATTTTCTATCACTCCGGGGAAGTTAGGAACCGACAAACAACATCCAGTTGGGTAATGTTGAATCACTTTTACTTATTTTAAAATGTTTAGCAATGTTGAATGAGCGAGCGCCATCCGGATATGGCGTCCAATATGGCAGATAAGCAAAAGTGACGTGACCCTGTGACATCACATGCAAAACCTCAATATGTGAGGCGCTCAAAGCCGAAAGTAGTGTACTTGCTGTTGCTTCCGGTCTTTTAAGTGAGCAAAGGCACCGTTGAACTCGTTTAGAACTCAGCCTGCACTGATGTGACTCACCAGCAGAGCGGAGAGTTCTCTTTCTTTTCTGGACAGCCTGCATAAATCCGTGATATAGCCCACAGCCCGCCCCGCAAAAACTTGCATCATTCTCAAGCCACCCCGCCCCACATAAGTTTCAAACTGACCCGTCCCGCCCCACTAATTTAAAAATCTGTCTTTAAATTCATGCCCGCGGGGGCCTGCGGGCTGCGGGGGCCCGTGGGCTGCAGGCTGAAACCCGCCTCGTGCAGGGCTCTAATTTGCACGTATATAAGACTGGGCTGATAGCGATTTGCCTCCGAGTGTGTTATGCTGCCCCTGAACACGTATGCACAGCAGTTCAAAGAGATGGGAGCAGCAGGCATAAAGCATAATGTGTCTCTGGATAAAGGCAGAGTACACCCTGAACAGCTCGCCAGGATATCGCAGGGCCTAAATACACAACTACTCACACTTGCTCCTATGGGCAATCTGGAACAGCTGATGTGCCTAATGTGCTTGTCTTTGAACTCTGGGAGGAAACCAGAGAACACAAAGAAAACCCACACCAGAGTAGAGAGACTATGTAAACGTCACACAGAAATGTGATGGATCTGTACGTCCGCGTGTCTCCTGCAGAGACGGAGTGTCCTACAGAGTGTGTGTTTGTAGGTGTGGAGCTTGAAGGCCAGAGCTTGGGGGCAGACACGGCGACTCCTCGAAGCGAGCGTGACTTTGTTTCCTTCTCATTGTGTCTGAATGCGTCTCCAGCACGCAGACGCTTCGTCCAAGCTGCTCCCTCTGTCTATTATATCCTTTCCGTGTAGACAGGCGCTCGAGGTCTTCTCTGACAGCCTCTCCCCTCGTTTCTTTTTTCTGTTTGGTGCTGTGTTCAGATGCTTAACAATGACTGTGCACCAGATGATTTCCTGAGCAGCCTTTCCTCAGATTCTTCGGTCAGCACATCGGCTTTCCGCTAATTCACACACTTTAAAAATCCCAATCCATCCCTCGATATGTGGTGTGACGGTCCCCGTCCCCCAGAGGACAGGCGCGAATAACCTTATACTCTGAAGTGCTGGAGGAAGAGGCCGAGGACGAGGAGGGAGCTGCGTGTGTGCCAGTGAGGCTCCGCTCGGGAAGCACACGCTGTTCCTTTTCTGCTGCGTCGTCTGATGATGAGTGAGCGTCATCCTCGAACATCAAAAACAAAAATTAAATAAAAAAAACTCGCTCTTTTGTATTTTTCTCAAAAGTTTCTACATGTGACGTCAAGAAATTTCTTTGCTTGTAAAGGCTTCACCTGTTCTTTTCAAAGCACAACACTGTCCGGACCGAGAAAACCCCGCGGAGATTCAGATCCGCAACGAGCACAAAGATCACAACGTGAAAAATCCCTGAGCTCTAAATCCCACAGTGAAATCATACAGGACGCCGGCGCTGATCCGCCTGCTGCCTTCTCCAGCTTCAGGTTAAGGTTCTTGGACGATGCACGTCAAGCCTGCCATGAGCTTCTGCTTTTGTTCAGGCTCAATGTTCAGCATGCTGTGTGATCTTCTTCTCGCCGCGGTTATCAAGAACCGCTTCATCATACTCGGGACACAGGAAGGCTGGAACCTATCACGGCCGACAGAGTGTGAAGACAAGGTACATCCTGAAGAGCTTGCCAGACCATTGCAGGGATAACACACACTACCATTCACACTCACACCTGACTGGTTTGGAACCAATCTGATGTTCATATCTTTGGACTGCAAGAAGAAACCAGAGTACCCAGAGGAAACCCACAGAAGCTCGAGGGGGCGCAAGCTCCATACTGAAATGTATTTGTTGAGCCCGGGACTCAACAAGTGGAGCGCAGTGCTCACCACTACACCACAGTGGGTTATTGTGGAATGTTTCATGTAAGAATGAAAGGAAAAGTCTACAAGATGATGATGAGGCCAGCGATGTTGTATGGTTTAGAAACAGTGGCCCTGGGGAAAAGACAGGAGGCAGAGCTGGAGGTAGCAGAGATGAAAATGTTGAGGTTCTCTTTGGGAGTAACGAGGATGGATAGCACATCAGAGGGACAGCACATGTAAGACGTTTTGGAGACAAAGTCAGAGAGGCTAGATTGAGATGGTTTGGACATGTACAGAGGAGGGATAGTGAGTATATTGGTAGTAGGATGCTGAGGTTGGAACTACCAGGCAGAAGGCCTAGAGGAAGATGAAAGAGACGATTCATGGACGTGGTGAAGGAGGACATGAAGGCAGTCGGTGCAAGAGAAGAAGATGCAGAGGACAGGGTGAGATGGAGGCAGATGATTCACTCTGGTGACCCCTGAAGGGAAAAGCCGAAAGGAAAAGAAGAAAAAAAGTTTTATAATGCTACCTCCCTGGGAAATCCCACCCACAGAGATTTGCACAGAGTTGCTCGTAGCCTTCCTGCCAACATGAAGCGTAGTTTAATCGTCTCTCACCAACACTGTAAATCTGGATCGGTGAAAGCTGTGTAGATGCCTTCACATATAAATTATATCTTAATTCCCTGATAGGAAAAGCCTTTGGCACAGATCCACTATAGTTGCCCTTCTACAGGTTTGGATCACTGAATACCGATCTTAGCCGAGTGCGCCCAAATTCAGACCTGAGCAGTATTTGGCCCGGTGTCTGGTTGCTATCTGAGCGTCTCTCGTGGGGAAATAGGTTGAGTCTGTAAGTCAAATCAAAGCATGATGTTTCAACAAAAGCCATACAACTGAAAATAAAACACCCACCCAGTGGATGTACGTTAAACTTATGATTATGAACATTTCTGTATAAACCCAAACATCCCTCCAGAACCTCCTCGGACGACACGACGAGGAAACCGTCCGAGGAAAAAACTCAAAAGGGAACCCCGTCCTCATTTGGGTGAAACCAGATAAAAATACAAAGCCCTTCTACAGGTTCACTGCAGTTTAACAGGAAGTCTAGTTGGTTATATTATAACTGTAACTGGGGCAGCCATGACCTACTGCTTAGAGAAGCGGGTTTGGGATCTAAAGGTTGCAGGTTCAATTCCCAAACCAGCAGGAAAAATCCACCTACCCTTCCTCCACATTCACGGTTGAAGTACAGACAAGGCTTCATAATTCCTAATGTGTGGCAGCCCACTGCGCTGTGTGTGTGTGTGTGTGTGTGTGTGTGTGTGTGTGTGTGTGTGAGTGTGTCTGTGAATGTGTCTATGTGTGTGTCAGTGTATGAGTGTGTTTGTGTGTGAGTGTGTGTGTGAGAGTGTGTGTGTTTGAGTGAGTGTGTTTGTGAGTGAGTGTATGAGTGTGTTTGTGAGTGCGTGTGTGTGTGTGTGTTTGTGTGTGAGTGTGTGTGTGAGAGTGTGTGTGTTTGTGTGAGTGTGTTTGTGAGTGAGTGTGTGAGTGTGTTTGTGAGTGAGTGCGTGTGTTTTTGAGTGTGTGTGTTTATGTGTGTGAGTGTGTGTGTGTGTGTTTGAGTGAGTGTGTTTGTGAGTGAGTGTGTGTGTGTGTGTGTGTGTGTGTGTGTGTTTGTGTGTGTGAGTGTGTGAGTGTGTGCGTGTTAACTTTGGATGGGATAAATGCAGAGACAAAGCTTTACCTTGAGGGATTAATACAGTGTATCAAAGTAAAAACATCAATAAAGGGAATTGTAATCGTAAATCATAAGTAAAGGTGTTTTTATCACCCCACCCTTACCCAGAGTCAGCTGAGATGGGCGCCAGCCTTCCCATGACCTAATTAGGATTAAGCGGTTCAGATGATGAATGAATGAATGAATGAATGAATGAATGAATGAATGAGTTTACATCACCAGCAGTGAAAGTCATCTTCCCAGGTTCTGGGCGAATATTTAGGTCCATATGGATCATCATCAGCAGGATCGATGGGCTTGTGAGAGCAAATCTGCAACAAGGAGTCATCAGTGATATTCTGCATCACATAACAGGTGAGTTTCCTCCAATACTCCGACAACAACCATCCAATTTCTCTCTCACGGACTTGTGTTGTGCGACGTATATGTGGCTGTAGCCTCCGTCTGAGGAAACGTGTGATGATGTGCACGACTCTCACTACACCTGCTGTCATCACCTGCATGTACCATAATGACCTTCGGAGAGTTTTCTCGTTTCTCTTCATTTGTGTTCTTTCTCTCTCTCTCTCTCTCTCTCTCTCTCTCTCTCTCTCTCTCTCTCTCTCTCTCTCTCTCTCTCTCCCCCCACTTTGGTTTCATTCTCTGCACGTATTCCTGTATTGACTGTAAGCCAATTATTTACAGCGTTTGCGAGTGTATGATTGGGGTGGGGTGGGAGGGGTGGGGAGGTAAATATTGGGTTAGCATTGATGTATTGCCGCGTATATGTGGTTATCACGTGACCTTCCTTTCTTGACTTCTGGTCCAGCGATGTTGTGATGTTTTCCTCCGAATCCCCACCGTGTTTTCAATCTCCTCGTATACTCGATAATTGATTTGAACCTCATTATTAATTAATAATCATCCTGAAGCACATTCATGTTATAGACTTGTTTTTCTCTCACGCCGACCTCTGGCCGGTGACGTTACTCGCCATCTCTGTCCTTGATAGTAGAGGGCAGCCAAACAGTGATGTTTTCATCTTGTTTTTCCCATACTTCTGCTTTCCTGTAATTTCTCTCTCTTATGCTTTAACTCTATGTCTCTTGCCCACTGTGTTTTCATCGTATACTCCTATTGATTTTATAAACTCATTTGCAGTGTCCATGATTTACAAATAAGTTACATGAGCAATTCCAGCAGGGCTTCTGTGTGTGTGTGTGTGTGTGTGTGTGTGTGTGTGTGTGTGTGTGTGTGTGTGTGTGTGTGTGTGTGTGTGTAAGAGAGGTGTTGGTAGATTGGTATGTCAGAGTGTTGCATCACTGCAGGGCATTAAAGGCTAAAAGAGGTCAAAGACCTGTGCAGGGTGATGGAAAACTACAGAGGGGACGAGGACAGTGATTTATGGGACATTACTTCATACATTATTGCTTTATTCAGTGAGCACATTTCGTATTTCCCTTGTTGGATAATAACTCTCTCTCTCTCTCTCTCGCTCTCTCTCTCTCTCTCGCTCTCTCGCTCGCTCTCTCGCTCGCTCTCTCTCTCTCTCTGTGTCCTCCCCACTCTCTCCCTCTCTCTCTCGCTCTACCCCCCCCTTTCTCTCTCTCTCTCTCTGCCCCCCCCCAACCCCCGTATTTGTTGAGGTGCACATTCTCCTTCTGGGATGTCGGTGAGCCTGATCCTGCTGCTTTCTGAATCCTGTGATCTGTCCTGGTGTGGTAATGGTGGCTGAAGATCTCATTTAGGAAGCCCCTGCCTCCTGCAAATGAATATATATCCAGATGTGCACTAACACACTGTGAACATGACTTTTCACTGCTGGTGATATTAACTCTCTTCCCCACAATTATTTAGGACTTACAGTTATAGAGCGGCCGGTGCTGTAGTGGTTAGAGTGCTGAGCTCATGATTGGGAGGTTGTGAGTTCGAATCCCAGTTAGATTCACACTGTGCTCAGACCCCTGGGCAAGATCTTAACCACAAGTGTGCCTCTGTTCACCCAGCAGTATAAATGGGTACCAGTAAAATATACTGGGAAGGTAACCTGTGATGGACCAGCGTCCCATCCAGGATGAGTTGTACTGCATGCTATGGAAACTGGGGATAAGCACTGGCCTGATGAGCCGCTGTGGCTCGGATGTAAAAAGCCCAAAGGACTTTACCTTACAGTTGTAGAGCCAACCGGACCACATTTTAGACTGGAATGAATTTCTCGTTATGTATCTTTATGGTTCCACCAAAATGGGGGTAGTAAGAAATGTTTAAATTCTTTCTACAGTCGGCCCTCTACTTACAAAAACCTCTGAATACGAAAAATCCAAGTTATGAAAAACATTTTCCTAAATTTTTGTCCTTTTCCTATGAAAACAACCTCTTTCAAACATTGCGCGAGTTGCTCTCTCATTGGCTGTCTCCCAACATCCCGCCCCGCTAGCCTCTCATTGGCCAGGAGGGAGCTGAACTGTACCCATTCCTATACCCATACTTCCTGTTTGTCACTTCCTGTTTATTTGTGAAAGAGAGTTGAACATTACTGTTGGCTCGTGAGTTTTTTGAGAGTGATCATTGCAGCGTTATATTTTGTTGTCCATCATGGACCCCAAGAAAGTGATTACCGGTGACACCGAAAAGAAGAAGCGGGCTCCGTCATCAATTGAAGTGAAGCAGGAGATAATCAAAAAATATGAAAGTGGGATGCGGTTGAGCGAAATCACAAAGGAGTATGGCCGAAACCCTCTACAATCCGGATGATATTGAAATAGAAGGAGGCATTAAAAGCGGAGATACAGTGACGGAGACGATTATTTCGGAAAAAGCAACCGCCATATTTAAGGACCTCGTGAATTAGGGTGGGGTGGGGGTGAGGGTTCTTCAGACCAGCAACCCCCGGACTTTAAAGCGTCACATGGGTGGTTCGAGAAATAAAAAAAAAGGTAAATAATTTTCTTTTACTTTTAACACATATTTCATGTAAAATTGGTGGACTTTTATCATTTTTAAAGGGTTTATGGGAGCCTTGGAATGAATCACACATTTTACATTTAAAATGCACCTCTACTTACGAAAACTCCAGGTTACGAAAAAGGCTCTGGAACAGATTAATTTCGTAAGTAGAGGGCCGACTGTACTTTATAAACTGGTTTGCAACAATGTCAATGTAAAAACGCAAAACAAATAAAACTGAACTGAATTGAAGAATTCAATATTGTTCTTAAAATTAAACTTTTCTTCTTCTTCTTTTCCTTTCGGCTTTTCCCTTCAGGGGCCGACACAGCGAATTATCTGCCTCCATCTCACCCTGTCCTCTGCATCTTCTTCTCTTACTCCAACTACCTTCATGTCCTCCTTCACCACATTCATAAATTTTCTCTTTGGTCTTCCTTCAGGCCTTCTGCCTGGTACATGTCCAAACCATCTCAATCTAGCCTCTCTGGCTTTGTCTCCAAAACCTCTTATATGTGCTGTCCCTCTGTCCCTTTGTCTAAAATTAAACTTATATATTCATATAATAAATCTTGAAGATGTCTAATTGTAATACAAACCGGATTCCAAAAAAGTTGGGACACTACACAAATTGTGAATAAAAACTGAATGCAATGATATGGAAGTGCCAAATTTCAATATTTTATTCCGAACAGAACATAGATGACAGTGTCAAAAATTTAAACTGAGAAAATGTATATTTTAAGGGGAAAATATGTTGATTTTAAATTTCATGGTCTCAACAAATCTCAAAAAAGTTGGGACAAGGCCATTTTCACCACTGTGAGGAGTCCACTCTTCTTCTCACAACAGTCTGCAAACGTCTGGGGACCGAGGAGACAAGTTTCTCAAGTTTAGAAATTGGAATGCTGTCCCATTCTTGTCTAATACAGGCCTCGAACTGTTCGACTGTCTTGGGCCTTCTTTGTTACACCTTCCTCTTTATGATGCGCTAAATGTTCTCTATAGGTGAAAGATCTGGACTGCAGGCTGGCCGTTTCAATACCTGGAACTCTTTCCTACGCAGATTTCTATGCAGATTTCCTACGCAGAGGCTTTCCAGATGTGCAAGCTGCCCATGCCCGCCCGCACTCATGCAACCCCATACCATCACAGACGCAGGCTTCTGAACTGAGCGCTGATAACAACTTGGGTTTGTCTTTAGTCCGGATGACATGGCATCCCAGTTTTCCATAAAGAACTTCGAATCATGATTCGTCTGACCACAGAACAGTTTTCCACTTTGCCGCACTCCATTTTAAACGACCCCTGGCCCGGATAAAACGCCTGCGCTTCTGGGTCCTGTTTAGAAATGGCTTCTTCTTTGTACTGTGGAGTTTCCGCAGGCAACGGCGGATCGCACGGTGGATCGTGTTCACCAACAATGGTTTCTGCAAGTATTGCTGAGGCCATTCTGTGATTTCCCTTACAGTAGCATTCCTGTTTGTGGTGCAGTGCCGTTTAAGGGTCCGAATATCACGGGCATCCAGTATTGTTTTTCGGCCTTGACCCTTACGCTCAGAGATTGTTCCAGATTTTTTTGAATCTTTGGATGATGTTATGCATTGTAGATGATGATAACTTCAAACTCGTTGCAATTTTTCACTGGGAAACAAATTTCTGCAATTGCTCCACTGTCTTACTGAGCAACATTGGGGGAATTGGTGATCCTCTACCCATCTTCGCTTCTGAGAGTCACTGCCAAACTGAGAAGCTCTTTTTATACCCAGCCATGTTGCCAATGGACCTCATAAGTGGTAAATGGTCTTCCAGCTGTTTGTTGTAACTGCATTTCACTTTTCCAGCCTCTTATTGCTACCTGTCCCAACTTTTTTGAGATTTGTTGACACCATGACATTTAAAATCAGCATAGTTTCCCTTAAAATGATACATTTTCTTAGATTAAAATTTTGACTCTGTCATCTATGTTCTGTTCAGAATAACATATTGAAATTTGGCGCTTCCACATCATTGCATTCAGCTTTTATTCACAATTTATAGTGTCCCTATGTTTTTGGAATCCGGTTTGTATTTAATGCTCTTGTTAAGCATCATAAGGGGAAAAAAGTCACAGCCTTGCGTGAAATACAAGTTTATTGGTTTAAACAGTTGTTTATGTTGTTATAAAATATGAGATGGTTCAGTGGTGCTGTGGTTCACACGTCCACCTCACAGCAAAGAGTCTTGGGTTCAAGGTCCAGGATTGGGCATACCTGTGTTCTCATTATGCATATGTGGGTTTCCTCTGGGTACTCTGGTTTCCTCCCACAGTAGAGTCTCCCACAAAGCCATGCACATTTCACGCATTGGCTGTTATTTGTTTATTTTAGCTCTAGGCGTGGATACGAGTGTAAATGTTTGTATGTGTGTGTCCGCAATGGCCTGCAGAGCTGTTCATTGTGTACCCCGCCTTCGCGCACTGGCAGCTGAGATAGGCTCAAGCCTTGCTGCGACCCTAAGAGCAGGATAAAGTGGTTCGGTAAATAAGTGAGTGAGTGACTGAGTTATGAAATATGTTGACTTTCAGGGGGGAGGGGTCAGTATTTTCCAGACCAAACAAATCCTGCAGTGTGAGATTATTAACAAAACGAAACTAATCCAGACTTCATCACTTCGAGCATCTGAAGTAAAGCTAACAGTATTTTGTCTAAACAAAATGAGAACAACAGAGATTTGTTCCGTAGCTCGTGATGATGGACATTATCTACTCAGGTTAATACTTTAATCAAAATACCAGACAAAAACTCACATTTTGTCGCAGTTACTGATTTTAGATCCCGGAACAAAAATGAAGTCCCAAAATATATAAATCATAGCGTTCACATTTTCTAACGTTAAAAACCCCACTTCACTTTGTGATGGAGTCTGTGAGACCACTGCCTCACTTTATTCATTCATTTATTCTTTCATATTGTAATCCACTTAATCCTAATTAGGGTGATTGGGGGGGGGGGGGGGGGGTGGTGGGGCCCATCTCAGCTGACTCTGGATGAGGGTGGTGAGGGTTGAGTACACACATGCAACCTTTCACACTCACACCTGGGGGGCGATTTATTCCTGGGGCCAATTATTCTACTGCACACACCTTTAGACTGTGGGAGGAAACCGGGGAACCCTGAGGAAACCTACACATGCACAAGGAGAACATCGATCCTGGGAATCAAACCCAGACCGTCTTGCTGTGAGGTGGACACCGTGATGTCAGTGTGAGACCACTGTATCACTTAAACAAATGTAAAAACAAATTATAACAATATAATTTTAGTTTTTTTTTTTTTTTTTTTTTTTAATATTGTTTCCATGTATTGTCACTAAAATAGTTATTCCCCTTGGACTTGGTGGATTCACTGAAGGTCAGGTGAATATAGTTGAAAATCCATGAGATAGTCACCTCACCTTCAGTACATTTCCACTCACACCCAGGCCAATCAAGAATATTCGGCGCAATAATGCACACGTCTTTGGACTCTGCGAAGGAACCGGAGCAAGCAGAGAAAACCAGCAATTAGATGGAGAACGTGCAAACACCACCCAGAGCCGCCTTGGCCGAGTTCAGGGTTCAAACCTCGGACCTTCTTGCTGTACGGTGAAGGTGCTAAAAGTGCTGTGTGTTAGCATCATTATTTACAGGTTGGAATTCCCTCTCTCACTGCGTAGAAAGGTTCTGGGGATTTTTATGTGAGAAGTAATAGGATAATGCTCTGTTAATTAAAGGAGTCCTGACGAAGGCTCTGCCTGTGGCCACCATCCCCTCACAGACTCTCAGGGCTTGGAATGAACGTTGTCAGTAGTTTGTATTGTTCGCTCTTCCTGTCACCTTCGCTCCGGGTCTTGACATTATCCATTTCTTCTTCTGATTTTCATCCATCAAAGGCTCTTTTCCTGATGAATTGTCCCAATCATCCTTTAAAGGGACAGCACGTATCACAGGTGTCTCCTTGATGGACCAGTAACAAGAGTTAAAAATGGAAAACAGGGGAAACGAGGGAAGAGTGAGGGATGACCAGAGGAAACCATGGTCAGGAAAAGAGTGAAAAATTCTCTCTCTCTCTGTGTGTGTGTGTGTGTGTGTGTGTGTGTGTGTGTGTGTGAGCATGTTAATAATATACAGTAATAATAAATATACTGCAGGTCCAATGTACAATGTACAGTACTTCTGTAATGTAATTGATGTAAGTCCATTCTTGTGTGTGGATTTCCTGAGCAGCAGAGGTGTGTTTGACCCTTCACCCTGAGCTGAGCTGAGCAGACTGCTGTCTCCAGCCCCTGTCTGCAACTTCCTGTGCACACACACCCCACTTCCTGTGCAGAGAGCGCTTCAGCTATTTTAGACAAGCATGAGCCTGAAATGCTATAAAAGAAGCAGGAGAGGAGACAAACTGACTCCCACTGCTCTTTGTGTGTGTGTGTGTGTGTGTGTGTGTGTGTGTGTGTGTGTATTAGGAAGTCATTAAGGATTCCATCAGCATTATGTTAGTGGAGATTGAGGAAAGCAGGAGGCTGTCGAGTAGAAGAGGATGAAAGAGGCCATGCTGATCTCACGCTATTTCCTCTGCCTCCATATGATAAGGAAGTAATTTTTAAAGTTAATGTTCTTTCTATTCTAATATCATGACCAGTTTAGTAATTTAGCAGTATGTACATCAGTGATCACCACATTAGACTCAGAAGCCAATATTACATCATCAAATTTATAACTGACGGTTTCCATGCATTTGTGGGACAGCTGGAGCCCATCTCAACCGACTCTGGGAGAGGGCGAAGTGCATCATGAACGGCTTATCTGCTATCAGAACCTACACACACAAGCAGTGACACTCTAAGGGCAACCAGTTAACCCGATGTGCATGTTTTTTTGACTGTAGGAGGAAACCGGACTACCCGGATGAAACCCACAGAAACATGAGTTTTTGGTTAAGCACAATTCAACTGAGGTTTGAACAAAATTTTTAGGCAAAAAAAAATCTGATTCTGGAAATATTTCGGATCAGAGCACAAATTTCTGGCTTGTGATTAGCAGCATCCAGACTTTAATCCCCAAAGAAAGAAAACTAAAGTGAACTGCAGCTTTACAGCTTGTGCTGAACTTCTGCTGCTGTGTGAGAGGGGGGATGGGGGGAGGGGAGGCCTGGGAGATCCTGGACAGAAAGAAGGTAAATTTGTTCCAGGTACTGTACTTTGTTTGCCCTCGAGTCGGTGCACACTAAGGAGAGGAATCAGAATCAGAATCCTTTACTAATCCCGTATGGGACGAGGGGTTGGTGGCGATGTACTGAACTCTGTACTGAAAGTGTGTAGGGTGCCAGATAACATGGGTTAAACAGTACCACAGAGAGGAATGAACAAGTGGTGGCGGACTGATGACAGATGAGACTCACTGACGCTGGGACTGATCATCTCATCACTGCAGCTGTGTGTAGGCCGAACAGAGCAGAGTCAGAGCTGCTGATGTACAAACTGCCCTGGTGGCTTGTTGGCCTGTGTGTGTGTGTGTGTGTGTGTGTGTGTGTGTGTGTGTGTGTGTGTGTGTGTGTGTGTGTGTATGTATGTGTGTTTATGTATGTTTGTGTGCGTGTGTTTGTGTGTGTGTGTGTGTTTGCATGTGTGTGTTTGCATGTGTGTGTTTGTGTGTGTGTGTTTGTTTGAGTGTATGTGTGTGTTTGTGTGCGTGCATGTATGTGTGTTTGTGTGCGTGTCTGTTTGTGTGTATGTGTGTGAGAGTGTGTTTATGTGTGTATGTGTGTGAATGTGTGCTTGTGAGTGTGTGTTTGCGTGTGTACAAGTGTATATGTGTGTGTGTGTGTGTGTGTGTGTGTGTGTGTGTGTGTGTGTGTGTGTGTGTGTGTGTGTTTGCTACTGTGACATATATGCGTCATTGGGTTACTCAGATGTCTCCTCAGTGTTGTTGAGAAGGATGTGAATGATACGTGGAGATTGAAGCGGTGTAGGTGGAGCACAATTCAGTCCCTCACACACACACACACACACACACACACACACACAGAGTTGTAGACAGATCTGTGAGATAGTGTTTTTATAATGTAAACACAGAGGATGGAGAACACTTCATGCTCTCTCTCTCTCTCTCTCTCTCTCTCTCTCTCTCTCTCTCACTCTCTCTTCCCCCCTCCCCCTCCCCTTCTCTCTCAATAGAGTATTCACTCTGCTGTCACCTCCTATACATTTCATGTATTTTATACAAGTTACATGGTTTATACTATAGATATTTTGATATATATTATTTATCAGGGTCTGCAGAGCCCATTCTGACTATTTTTAGGTGAGAAGTTGGGAACACCCTGAACAGCTATATAAATGGACGATGGAAATGGAACATTCTGGGTAGATTTTGCCAAATTGCAAGGCCATTACAGGGCCAACACCAAGGTGTGATTTGGAACAGCATGTGTATGTCTTTGGAGTGCTGGAGGAAACCAGAGTACCCGGAGGAAACCCACACAGACTCGTTGAGACTGACAGCTTCAACATGCTTCTTGAGTTCTGCTTCTTTTAAGAGACACTTCTATCTTTGTTATAATGACATAAAAATCCTGAACACTGTTTATCCTATAAGGTCTTTATCTGATGCCGGGGGGAGGGGAAAGGGTTGCTTGGATACAACTGTCTCCGAGTGTGTTCTATATCCTTCAGTGGTCATCGTACTGGATTCTGATTGGATAGAGAGAGACTCCTTGACCTAGCCAATCAGCACACACGGCACCATGATGGATACTTAGACGAGTCACGGCTCACACACACCTTGAATACAGAGCAGCCAGACTAGACTCTCTGACCACACGACACGCTCACAGAGCTCTGTAGAGGGGACAGGATATTTAAGATCAGAGTGTTTTATTTCCTGCATCCAGCAAAAAAGCAGGAGTGATAAGACTTCACTGAAGTGCTGAAGTGCCACGAAGACAGAGGGCAGAGAGACTGGCAGGTAGACTGGCAGGGATCCGTTGAAGAGGTTTTTGGATTTTGTGATTTAATCAACATACAGTACATGCAATATGGTTCATTTTAAAAGATCAACTCAAAATCAGGAGTCACAAGGAGACGTCACATTCAGAGACACCAGTCAGAAGACGAGCGTGTTTACAACAGGAGGACAAAACTTTATATAAAGTGCCTTACCATAGTCTTCAATTTATTTCCTTACAGTACAAAAGTCACCATGTTAAGGGCTTTTCGAGATTTTCCTCAACTCCATATGCACAGTATTTCTACATCATCATGAATTCAGTATACAGTGGTACCTTGCCTTACGAGTGCCTTTTATAATGACTTTTCCATGATATGAGTTTTGATTCGCCCCATCCAACCAGCAAAATTTTGATTTACAAGCTCTGCTGGGGAAATGTTTTTTTCTGGGCCGATTAGCCTTGTATTTCTCCATGCTCCGAGAACATATTTCTCAATTATTTTCTGGGACACCCGCTATAGGAAGAAAAAAAACAAACATTTCACGCCACCCCAGCACGTGGCGACTATAAATAATGTTTACTGCACTTCATATCATTTGCACTGTGCTTTTTCCCTACTCCATAGGGAACACAGTGAGAGCACCACTGCCACCTACTGTAGAGAATGTGCAATTACACTTAATTCTAGCACAGTATGGTAAAAAAGCATTTCCCCAGGGTCGTATGTGCCCCCCTGGCATCAGCCCCCCGAAGCACTGGTCTAGTGAGAGATCACCATGATCCTTTCCTTGCTGGCATTCTTAGCGTACACATGCACAAATGTCTCCTCCTCCTCCTCCTCCTCCTCTGTTATGCACCACCTCACACCTGCCCACGTGACATCTTCACACCCATGTGACATCTTTGCCGCAGTCGATGATCAGTAACCTATTGTTTCTTCTTGTTTTATTATTAATGTTAATGTACATGTATTATTATTATTATGATGATGAAATATTTTTTGTTTGGATGTTTATCTTTAATATCGTCGTAGGCAGCCATACGTCTCGAGAGACGATGGTGTAGAGCGATGGTAGGCATTTGCGGGAGTGACTGTAAAGGCCCGCCCTAGAGTGACAGCTTCTTAAACAATTACTGCATACAAAAGGGCTTTGAGGAGCCATGAGGGCTGCCCTTTCTTTCCTCTTTGCTCTTTTCTCAGCTAGCTTGTTTATTCTGTTGCTTTCAGCTTTGTTGACCCCCTCGTTGACAATTGTCTTCCAGAGCTGGCGTGTTTCAGCAGTGCCTTCCCAGGTATTGATGTCGATGCCAGATAATTTCATGTCCCGCTTGCACACGTCCTTGTACCGAAGCTGTGGTCTTCCTGTGCGGCGGGAGCCCTCACTCAGCTCTCCATACAACATGTCTTTAGGGATGCGCCCCTCGTCCATTCGCCGTACGTGACCCAACCCCCTAAGTTGTCTCTGGCTAAGCAGTGCGAGCAGACTTGGCATGCCAGCACGCTGTAGCACCTCGGTGTTGGTTACTTTGTCTTGCCATTTTATATGGAGCAGACGCCTGAGACAGCGGAGGTGGAAGCTGTTGAGCCGCTTTTCCTGACCAGCGTATGCGGACCAGGCCTCACTGCCAAAAAGGAGTGTGCTGAGTACACAGGCCTGGTAGCTTGGTGTTCTCCATTAGCTGGGTGTTACTCCATACATGCTTGTTCAGTTTGGACATCGCTGCGGCAGCTTTCCCGACTCTGCATGAGATCTGTGTCAAGAGAGAGAGTGTTGGTAATAGTGGATCCCAGGTAGGTGAAGGAGTCCATGACCTCAAGCTGCGTGTTATTTATGTTGATGTTTGGGACTGTGTTTGTGCCCTGGGCCAGGATGTTTGTCTTCTTCAGGCTGATGGTCAGTCTGAATTCATTACAGGCATGGGACAGGCGATTGACTAGCTCTTGAAGACCAGCCTCAGTGTGGGACGTCAGTGCACCGTCATCCGCGAACAGCATCTCGCGGATGAGGACCTGCTGCACCTTCGTCTTAGCGCGCAGTCGAGCTATGTTAAACAATTTTCCATCTGACCTGGTGTGGATATGGATCCCTTCCTCACTGTCAGAGAATGCATATTGAAAAAGCATCGAGAAGAATATCCCAAAGAGTGTTGGAGCTAGGACGCAGCCTTGCTTCACACCACTGCTCATTGGGAAGGCTTCAGAAGTCCCACCATTGAAGCAGACTGTGCTGTGCATGTCCTCGTGAAAGGAGGCCACGATTTGGAGTAACCGTTGAGGCCATCCAATCTTCTGCAGGAGGCTGAAGAGTCTGCTTCTGCAGACCAGGTCGAATGCTTTAGTCAGGTCTATGAAGGCAATGTACAGGGGCTTCTGCTGCTCCTGACACTTCTCTTGCAGTTGACAAAGTGAGAAGATCATATCGACTGTGGATCGGCCTGCCCTGAAACCACACTGTGATTCTGGGTCCACCCGGGAAGCAAGAATCTGAAGGTGAGTAAGGACAACATGAGCAAAGACTTTCCCTATGATGCTAAGGAGGGAGATGCCACAGTAGCTGTTACAGTCACTGTGGTCACCCTTGTTTTTTTAGAGGGTTACAATGTTTGCATCGCGCATGTCCTGGGGGATGAACCTGTCCTTCCAGCAGAAGCACAGCAACTCATGGAGGTGCTGCAGGAGTGCTGGCTTGACACTCTTCAAAGCTTCAGGGGGATGCCATCCTTTCCAGGGGCTTTTCCACAGGCCAGACAATCAATGGCTTTGCCCAGTTCGTCCACTGAAGGCAGGTAAGCCAGATCCTCTATGACAGGTAAGTTTGGCAGGGCATTTAATGCTGCATCGGTCACCACATTCTTGGTTGCGGACAGCTCCAGGTCATGTTCCACCCAGCATTCAAGCTGCTTGCCTTGGTCCGTGATCACCTCCCCGGTCTTGGTCTTGAGGGGTGCAGTCTTAATTGTGGTTGGGCCAGTAGCTGTCTTGATGCCATTGTACATGGCCATTGTGTTGCCAGTGTCAGCTGCCGTCTGGATCTTGGCTTCTGTCACAGGCTGCATCTCCTCCCAATGAGCCTCATACCAGTCTACCCTCCGACACTCCTTTTTCCCAAATGCGGTGAGGGCTGTTGTGTAGATAGTATCTCTCAGGAAGCTCCACTTGCTGTTGATGTCTTTGCCAGGAGTCTGCGAAGCCAACTTCTACTTGACTGTGTCATGAAACAGTTGGATTCGCTGGGGATCCCTTGAGGAGCAGGTGTTCATGCATGGGAGGCCTTTAGTTTTGGAGTGATGGATCCTCTTTGTTGTCAGCCTTATCCTGCTTCCAATGAAGGTGTGGTCTGTGTCGCAGTCTGCGCTATGGAAACTTCTAGTGTGGAGAATGCTGCTCAGATCCGTGCGCCTGGTGAGGATAAGGTCTAGCTGGTGCCAGTGGCAAGATCTGGGGTGTCTCTAGGATACTTTGTGATGGTCTTTGCACTTGAAGTATGTATTTGTTACACACAGGCCATGATGGCAGCACAGTTCCATCAACCTCTGTCCATTCTCATTCATCCTGCCTATGCCGTGGTGACCAAGGCAGGAAGGCCAGGTGTCACAGCCGGTGCCCACTCTAGCATTGAAGTCTCCTAGTAGGTAAAGTCCTTCAGTGCTGGGTATCCTGGAAATTGTATCATCCAGAGCCCCGTTAAACTGGTTCTTAGCCTCTGGGGTGGAACTGAGTGTTGGTGCATAGATGCTAAGGAGATTTACAAAGCCTGCAGTTGTAGAGAGGCGTAAAGCGAGGATTCTCTCTGATCCACTGGTCGGAGGTTCAATAGCCGTAGTCAGTGAGTTCTTCACAGCGAAACCTACACCATGCAGTCTCGGCTCATCTTGTGGCAGACCCTGCCAGTAGAAGGTATAGTTGGCCTCTTTGATAGTACCACTGTCAGTCAGGTGTGTTTCCTGTAGACAAGCAATGTCGATATTCAGACGTGTCAGTTCATGGTCGATGACTGCAGTCTTGCGGGCATCATCAATTTGCTGAAGATCACTTGTCAGTCCAGGACACATAGTCCGTACGTTCCAGCTTGCTATTCGAAGATCTGGAGTCCTCATATCTATCTGTTTTTGTCTGCCTGGTGCAGAATTTACAGCTTGCTTGTCGGGATGGTGAGTCCCTAAGCCCTGCGCACCCAGCAAGGCAGGCGAGGTGTGGTGGGACAGCACCTTACTGACTGGGGGCTGCCCAGCTTGGAGCGGGCGGTAGCTGTCCAGTGAGACATGATGGTCTCTCCCATTGTTGGATGTAGCCCCAAGCGCCCGTATCCTACGCCAATCAGAATGAGCTTTTAACTGGTAACTGCTACTTCCTGTGTTGAGCCGAAGTCTTGCATCAACACTGGAGTGTCCTCTCCAGTGTCCTCTCCAGTATGCTACGAGCCTGGGTGGGAACTATGGAGAACTTGGGCTGCCCAGATGTCAAGTCCCCCCTCTCGGCCTTGCTGATAGCATCCAAAGGAAAGGAAGATCCAGTACAATTTGGTACCAGCGCAGCTGCAGGAGTTGCCAGAAGGTAGGGGAATCCTCAGACCAACTGCCTTAGGGGCTCCACTCTGGATTTCTGTAGGGTTTAATCCTTAGCCTTCTCCCAACCAAGGGAATCCACAAGGCAGTGGGACTATTTAACCCATAGTTGGGGGTTTGGGTCATGGGCATCAGGGCGTGTCCACATGCCAGTGGGCCTGCATGCCACATGTCTGGGGGCCAAACCTCCTCCGAGTCCCCTGTAGTTCAGCCTGAGTCCGCAAGGTACTCAGTTACCATGTGTCGCCGCGAGGAGGCACTAGATGGGGCTTGATGGTGGAGAGGCTATGTACTGGCAGGGAGAGACTTACTCACTCGGCTCCCCTTTTCACAGGCAAGCTGTGAGCCAGCGGTGTTAGTTGAAAGCGAGAGGTGACAAGCACTACTACTATGACCACAACTACCACACTGTGCATCACAACACCCATTTGACCCCACATCTTTAATATATTAGGTGAAATATATGTGTTTGTGTCAGGTTATGTGTGTTTGGGAGGGGCTTAGAATGGATTCATTGGTTTTCTATTATTTTCATATTGCAATTTTTGTTTTATCTAATGAACATTTTGGCTTACGAGCTCGTCCTTGGAACGGATTAAATTCATAAGTCAAGGTACCGCTGTATACAGTACACACAGGTCCTCGATTTACAACAGGAGGTTCAGAGGTTTACATGGGATTTTGTTGCTAGTCGGACCGCACCACCTAACTAGTCTAATGCAGCAGGGTCCTCATCTAGGGTGTAAAAACACATTTCTATGACAGATCAACAGTAAGAAAAATGGGACAAATTCAAAATAATAAAATGAAACAAACAAAAAAAAAGCACACTCCCTTGCTTTTAGTCCTGCACACTGGAGTGACTAGCACACTGGAGGGGGTGTTGTGATGGAAGGAGGAAACTGGAGAATCTGATGTATTCTTTCGCCTCACACAAACTGGTCAGTATTTATGACGTGAACATCAAAAGTCAGAATGCAATTCCTAAAGACTTATCGCTCAAGCGTCGTAACCTCGAAACATTGTACGTTAGGTCCGTTATCAGTAGACGTCTTTCTGTCCACGCATATTTCTTTATATGTATATAATACAGGGCAGAGATGGCTGGGTGATTAAGGTGCTGGCTTACTGTGGGGTGGGATGGGGAGGGGAGTCAACAACATTTATGTGCCAAAGAGCTGAAACACCTTATGATCTCTGCTTTAACTGAGAGTTCCACATGTCCACCACTTCTTTTCATACATACTTATGGTCATATAACTCACACTGCTCTTTTTTGAGCTGACTGACTTGTACAACTGTCATTGCCTTGTGTCAACATGCTTTCAAGGACAAATGAAGTAAACCCTCGGCCTTTTCCTCGCACACATACGGAGGAAGACTGGAATGTTATCAGTGGTGTTCCTAAAAGCAGGAAGGTTTTTTGAACCATGAAAGGTCTCTACTGTGGCATTCAAGGAGAAGACAATACATGCCAACCCAGATCAAAAAAAAAAAAAAAAAAAAACCTCATCACTCACGGGAAACGTCTTTTGTGTGAGTAAGTAAGATATTTCCTTTACATTCTTTACCAGATAACAAAATGTTCCAGAAGGTTGAGGACTCCCTCCAGGATCCTTTTAGAAACACCATGTACAGCGAAGTGAATTGTATCAATATTGCTAATTTCCAGTCATATCCATGACTGCTCCTGGTCGCTTGCATAGATTCACCATCATAGTGCTCTTTGACCAATCAGCGGTGAGCCATCATGTCGAGGTGTGGGATTTCAATCATGAGAAACCAGGCCATGTCCCCAGAGCTCGGACTGTTGATATCCAATTCACTTTAGCTCGTCGGCTCACTTTCTAATGAATTCTTTTCATTCTCTCCTTCTCTTTGTTGAAAATTCTCTTTGTTCAGGCTGCTATCGCTTCACAGCATCTATTTACATGGCTGCAGAACGACTCACAGCTTCTTGTCCACACTGTCTTTTTATTCGTCCACACCAGCCGGTGTAGTGAAATTCTACATTCAAGTCATTTTCGATTCAGAGCATCGTTAAAGTTATACTTCTCTAAATAAAGATCTGAAAAGAAAACGCTTGTGGTGAAACTCCATGCTCAAATTAAACACATTCATCATTTATTCGACCGCTGGTATAAGAGCGTCGGAGAGTTGGATACAGTGAGAAACAGGCAGGAGAGAGGATAAATAAGATGATGACTGTATCCACAGTCATAGATGTCAAAAATAATGTGGAACGTTTTAAAAAGTGTAACGTCCATTCCATCCTTGAGGTTAACGCCACACGCAATTTGAACAACCTTGAAAAAAAGCGGGCAATGAAGGGTATTTGTGGACACGTTTTAGGATGGTGCAGCCATATCATTAATTTACGGCTTACATCAAACCACACTAATGACTTAATTGATCTGTTTCAAAGTGTTTTCTTGGTAAAATTCTTTGGTTCTTCTGTATCTTCTTGTTCACTCTTGGTAGTGGTTCACTTTAAGCATGGAGGGGCGCTCGTATCAGCTGACATCACGAGGACGCACTTTCATCCCATACAGATTCTCTACTAAGTGTTACACTTGGCTCAGTGTTTGGCCCACTTTCATTTTTCTCTTTCAATCATCACATGATTTCTTCACAAGTCACAAATCCAGCTCAGCTTGAAACACCACGATTGAAAACATAAGGATAACAAGCTTCATGCTTTTTCTTTTTCTTTTTTTTTGGTATGAACTTTCACAGACTGTTTGAACAGCTGAGATAAGCACTCGCACAAACACGAACTATGCGCTTAAAGCATGTATGTTTCACTTATAGACCTCCTCAGATTCCTGTTTCTGAGAGTGTTTTAGTTCCTTATTATCTGGAGACTCTGGACAAGTATATGGATTTGTTTTTCAAGTAGACCTCCAAACAGCTGCTCACAATGAGAGTGTCTGCCCAATGCTGTAGGTGGAGATAGTGATTGTGGAAGGTCCCATGAAGACGCCCTGAAGACGTGCACTCCAGATGACAGATTATTTCCAAATCTTGTGCTTGGTCCAGTGAATAATTTCACTTGAATACTGTAGATTTGGATGGAGTTATTGCTGTTGTGTTCATAAACACTACCCTGTGACTCTGATTCTTATTCTGCTCATCACAGCCCTCCTTAGTCCTGCCATCTCTTCTACATCAGTACGTGAAATGATTTATAATCCCTCCATCTGCTGCCATCCACTGAATGAGGATGTTTTTCTTTTAGTTCCATTTAGAGTCTGGTTTCTGCCTCATGCTGTATCAAGGAGTTTTATCTTGTCACTTTTACTGATGTGTGTGTGTGTGTGTGTGTGTGTGTGTGTGTGTGTGTGTGTGTTTTAAAAGTGCTATGCAATTAAATATAATTAAATTACATGTAAACCAATCTGGTGTACTGTACCTTCACGTGGTATGATGGACTTTTTTAAAGTGCATTTCTAATTAATGACAAATCCCTTCATTTCCTTATACACCATTCAGCCATATCTTTATGACCATTTGAATGGTACAGCTACAATGCAGGGTGTTCTGATTCTGTTCTATCAGATCCAGCACTAACATTCTCACCAGTTTCGTACATTTACAAAATTCAGCAGATGGTGCTATCCAGAGCGACTTACATTTATCAGTTTTTATACAGCTGAGCAATTAAGGGTTAAGGGCCTTGCTCATGGGCCAACAGTGGTAGCGTGGTGGTACTGGGAATTGAACCCTGACCTTTGGGTCACTATCCCATCACTGCTCCTTAGATTGTGCTACAGAAGCTCCTCTGAGGGATCAGACCAAAAGTATTCGCCATCATACGTACTGGCATAAGGGAGCCTTGAGCAGCCATGATACTGGTTCACTGGTTGTCCTTCCATGGACCACCTTTGGTTCATCCTGTCTTGCTTGTGTTCCCTAATTTTAACCATTCTGCATCTTTGTTTTTCTGCAAAGTTGTTTAAAGTGTATTATTGAGAGTTTGTTCTTGTTCAAAATTGTGTGTTTTCTGGATTAACCTCAGGCAATGTTTCGACTTATACGGTTTATGGATGATGTTTACGTGTTGCTATCTGCTTGATGTTTGACCCATTATACGGACTTGGATAATGGTGTGTGAAAAGCCCCGAACAAACTGCCCAGATCCTTATGAACTCATGTCCTGCCTCAACTCTCCCCACATTACTGTATCGTTCGACTTTAGATATGAGCCTGCGTTTTCTCTCAGGTTCAGCTCGGCGCATTTATTTTTGCGAGATTTGATTAATTCACATCTACTTGGTGGTGCAGCTAATCCATCATGGTGGTTCCAATTAGGAATTGGCTCATTAAAGAAGCGCGTGGAATCATTAACTAAATCTACCATCTGCGAATATCTGCCACCTGTGAGTCCAGAGTAGCGACGCATCTTGTCATCCGATTAAAAACGATGAGCGGTTTGGTAAGATTTTGGTTTGTTATTGTAAGGTTGGGATTAATACAGCCCACTGTAGTGCTGTAGTCCACTGAATACTAGGGATTACAGCCCACTGTCGTACTGCTCGTACCCCGAGCAGACCGAGACGCAGCTTCCACATCGAGGGACATTAACCGACAGCTTGAGCTTCACTCCTGAATTCATGTGCTAGTAATTCTGAGATTCTACCTGAATTCACTCACACATTTGCCAAACAAGGTCACAGGGAGGCTGAAGCCTATCTGAGTCAACACTGGGCAAAGGCATGATACACCCTGAACACCTCACCAGTCCAATGCCAGGCCAACACACACACACACACACACACACACACATACACACACACACACACACACACACACACACACACACAAAATCATTAATACTCACATTTAGAGTCAATTTAGAAGAGCCACTCAGACAAATGTACATGTCTTCGGACTGTAGGAGGAAACCAGAATACCAAGGGACTCCCATGCAAGCACAGGAAGAACATGCTCACTCCACACAGACACGTCTGGGCCTGGCTATCAAACCCAGGACCCTCTTGCTGTAAGGCAGCGGTTGTAACCCCTGCACCAGCCTCCTTCGTGTTTCTTCCATTGGAAATGTGTGTATATAGAGGAATGTATGAATGTGTAGAATAGTGGCGGGACCTTCTAACATTAATTATTTGAAACCCATTAATAAGACCAGTCAAAAGATTGAAGGCAGTTTCTTGTGCCTCAGAATCAGCTGAGATTGGCACTAGCCTCCCCACAACCATAATTAAAAAATAAATGAATAAACAAACATATACAGTACCATGAAAATCATTATTTTAGTTACACCGTTTCTAATTCTCTTGTTCTCAACTCACATAAGGTGTGTGTGTGTGTGTGTGTGTGTGTGTGTGTGTGTGTGTGTGTGTGTGTGTGAGAGAGAGACAAAGAGAGAGTGAGAGAAAGAGAGTGAGAGAGAGAGAGTGAGAGAAAGAGAGTGAGAGAGAGAGTGAGAGAGAGAGTGAGAGAGAGAGAGAGAGAGAGAGAGAGAGTGAGTGTGAGAGAGAGAGAGAGAGTGAGAGAGAGAGAGAGAGAGTGAGAGAGAGAGTGAGTGAGTGAGAGAGAAAGAGAGTATGATGACAGTGTGAGTGAGGAAGATGTTAAAGGGAAGTCTGTCTGAGAAAACTGGAAACTGTGTTAAATATAAATCTGTCAGTTGCTCCCATATTGCACACACACACACACACACACACACAGAGAGAGAGAGAGAGAGAGAGAGAGAGAGAGAGAGAGAGAGGAGACGTTATTAGCAGTCAGAAATAAGGTTTTGAGAGGAAATGAAATGAAGAAGAAAAGAAAGTCATGCGCGAGACCCCCGACTGCTGCATTATTTAGAGGAAGTATGTAAACGTGTGTGATGTGGGTTGAAGAGATGGAAAGATGGAGTCGCGCCATGTTCAGTCTCTGTAATGATCCATCTCACTGTGTCAGACTTCACTCAGGGTTGATTGATCCGCCCTTCTTCCATCCTGTATACGTGGCAAGAAAGCAAAACGGTGGTGGAGACTGAGAGGACAGAAAGTGCTCATAAAAGTTATAAACCACCGCTGCACATGCATGGCATTCTGGGAAAATCATCAATGCTGGGCTGATGTGGTGAGGCTCACATAAACACACTTTTCTTTATGTTGACTTGATGTTTTTCAATGAATGACTTATATGGGGCAGTGGTGGCCTGGTGGTAAAGGTGCTGGATCACTGATCCTAAGGTCACAATGGCCTGGTGAACTGTCCAGGGTGTATTCTGCCCACACCCAGAGTCGGCTGAGATGGGCGCCAGCCTCCGCACAAACCTAATTAAGATTAAGTGGTTCAAAGATGTGTAATAACATTTTTCAAAAAAAAATGAACAACTTGTACCGTGCGGTAGCGTATCGGTTAGCATGTCCACCTCACACCAAGAAGGGTTCGATTCCTGACTCGGACATTTCAGGGTAAGTTGAAGCAGCCATTTTGCCTAATGTGCATGTCTTTGGACTATGGGAAGAAACCAGAGTATTCAGAGGAAATCCAGAAAGTCATTCACCAAATCACTTACCCCTGTTCGGGTCGCAGGGAGGCTGGAGTCCATCTCAGTGAAATGGACAGTGCTCACTCTCCCAAAAATGATTTCTCAATAATGACCAACTTGCTGTATGTTCTGTAGCTTAATACACTGCTACCGGCAAAGTATTGATTTAAAAATAATTACAGTGGTAACCTGATTATGAGTGTCTTTGAAACAAGTTTTCCATGATACAAGCTTCGATCCACCAAAAATACGCTGCATCCAACCAATAAAATTTTGATTTATGAGCTCTGCTGGGGAAATGGCTTTACCAGGCCGATTAGCCTTGTATTCTTCTGAGTGTATTTCTCCGAGCTCCAAGAACGCCTTGTGCAGTGCGTCGCAATTATTTTCTGTGATGCCCCCTCTAGGAAGAAAAAAAACATTTCACGCCCCTCCCCCAACTCACCACACTTGACTATAAATAGTGTTTATTGCACTTCATATCGTTTGCTTGGTGCCTTTTTTCCCTACACAATAGTGAATACAGTGAGAGCTTCACTACCACCTACTGTAGAGGATGCGTAATTACATTTAATTCAAGTACAGTATGGCAAAAAACATGTTCCCCAGAGTCATACCCCCCCCCCCCCCTCCTTGGGAGGTGCACCCCACCATTTGAGAAGCACTGACCTGTGGGAGCTCACCATCAGCCTTTCCTTGCTGGCATTCATAGCATATGTACATGTACAAAATTCTCCTCCTCTGTTAAACACCACCTCCTGCCTGCCCATGTGACATCTTCGTCGCAGTTGATGATTGGAAGGGTTAGTTGACTTGTTTTTATTCTTGTTATACATGTATTATTGTAATTATGAAATATTTATTGTTTTTACATGTTTATCTTTAATATATTAGGTGAAATATATATATATATATATATATATATATATATATATATATATATATATATATGCTTATATGAGTTTGGGAGGGGGTTGGAACGGATTAATTGGTTTTCTATGATTTCTGATGGGAATTTTTGTTTCATCTAACCAACATTTTGACTTACGAGCTCACCCTCGGAACAGATTAATTTCGTAAGTCATGGTACCGCTGTATTTATTTCTTATTTGAAAATCATTTTTAGCTTTGGCTGATTAAGTGTTGTGTAGCAATGGTCAGTGCTGAAGGAATAACAGACCCCTATATAATGTAACTGACCAATCGGGCTGCGCAGTCCCCCTTGTGGGATATTCGAATACTCATTATAGTAGTCGTTTAATTTCAGGGTGATGAAATTTGCATTAATGTATTTATGTTTAACTACATCTTATTAGAAAATAACCATCATGTCACTCTGCGCCCCACGCCTCTGTGAAAACCCATACGGATTCAGAATCTAGTACAATACTGCTGGTAGTTGTAGCTGGTAGCAGGAGTTTGTTGGCCTCGGCTAGTCAGGACAGGGAGGGTTAATCAGATCCGGTACTGAACAAATGGGGGTGGGATCACAGATACTGACATTAAAACATTCCTCACACCCACACACACTTCTGTCCTGATTTATTCATGCACAGAATGGATGGATCTCGCCCAACAGAAAGAGGAGTCAGGTGGAACTGTTTGTTTTTTGCTGACTCATTGTGAAAGCGAATGTGAATTTACTCCACGTTCACACTGACACGATTCGTCAGATTTGCATTTCATCATGAATTTGTCATTTGTTATTGTTGTTGTTGTTGTCAGTCTGAGAACGAATGACAGCAGCATTTGAAATGATATAAACGTCTCTCTCTAGTGCATCCTGTGATTACCCAAGAAGAGTTTTAATAAAATGTTGTGAGACATAAATAGAAAATGAAGAAAAAAACGAGAGTCACTTTGCTGTACGATAAACGTCTGAGGATGAAACTGATACAAGGGAAGATCTGACCAGAGCTGCTCTTATGTAGTTTCAGCCAAACACAATCACAGAAGAAGGTCCCGGGGTCGATTCCCGGGCTCGGCAGGGGCGTATCTATGTGGGGTTTGCATGTTTTCTCCGTACTTTTATGGCTTTCCTCCCACAGTCCTAAGACATTGACAATTGCCCCTAGCTGTGAGTGTGTGTGCGTGTGTGAATGATTGCGTGTGTGTTCCATCGGTGATGGACTCTTGAACTGTTCAGGGTGGAGTCCTAGATAGGTTCACCCTCCACGTGATCCTAATGAAGGATAAAGTGGTTTGATAATTGAATGAATGAAAGTTACTTGGTATGTTTGGTATGAGATGATAAGAATCTGTCTGCAGAGGATCCACAGGCACAGGACAGAAGATTTGACTCAGACAACGCAAAGCAACAGGAAGGAAAAATACACCAACAGGAAAAATATTGCAGGATCTGAATGAGGAATTATAAACATCACATTCTCGGTCACAATATCCATCAGAGGCCACCGGGCCACATTCATCTAATAATCGATCCAAAAATTTAAACTCTTGTACTTTCAACGTTTCACCACAATCTAAACTTGTCTTGTGTGTGTGTGTGTGTGTGTGTGTGTGTGTGCGAGAGTGTGTACAAGTAGGTTATCTGCCATGAGCATATGAATCACAAACCTGAAAGTTATCCATTACTATTACCCTTGATGCAACACACACACACACACACACACTGAGATTAAAATAAGCTGTCAGTCATCTGAACCTGTTTCCACATTGCCTCAGTTCATTCAGCAACTGAGTGCACACACACACACACACACACACACACACACACACACTGACATTAAAATAAGCTGTCAGTCATCTGTACCTGTTTCCACATCGCATCAATTAATTCAGCAACTGAGTGCACACACACACACACACACACACACACATTCCACACACAAACACACAAACACACATACACTCCACATGCTTCACACACACACACACACACACGCACACTTCTCTTTAATCAGTTTCCTTTTCTGTCACCTTTCCGTATTGTCTGTGGTTTGATCTATTTTCTCTCTACTTGTATTGAGTATGTGATGCCACACTGCTGCTCCTGTATGAACGAAACGCACTTCTCACGTGTCTCGTTTCGTGCATTAGGCTGTGAGATGCTGCTACACGTGAGGGAATTGTTTCGGATATTGAGGTTGGGGATTCAATTTGAAGAAAAGTGAAAGAGAGCCATGGACTCATGTTTATTTCATAAGGCAATCTTTCTTTTTCTTCCTTATTATGCTTTCTCTCCCCCCCTCTCTCTCTATCTGTGTGTGTGTGTGTGTGTGTGTATGTGTGTGTATGTGTATCTGTGGGTTCATGTAAGTGTGTGAATATGTGTGTGTGAGTGTGTATCTGTATATGAGAGTGTGTGAGTGCGTAAGTGTGTGAGTTTGTGTGTGTGTGTGTGTGTGTGTGTGCATGTGAGTTTGTGTATGTGCCTATGTTTGTGTGAGTATGTCTGTGTGTGTGTGTGTTTATATGTGTATGCGTGTGTGTGTTTATGTGTATTCATGTGTGTGTGTATGTGTGTATATATGTGTGTGTGTGTGTTTATATGTGTATGCGTGTGTGTGTGTGTTTATGTATATTCGTGTGTGTGTATGTGTGTATATGTGTGTGTTTATGTGTGTATATGTGTGTGTGTGTCTCTGTGTGTTTATGTGTTTGTATAGGTATGTGTGTTTGTGTCTGAGTGTGTGTATATGTGTGTCTGTTTATGTGTACATACATGTGTTTGTGAGTGTGTGTGTGTATATGTGTGTGTGTTTATATGTGTATGCGTGTGTGTGTTTATGTGTATTCATGTGTGTGTGTATGTGTATGTGTGTGTGTGTGTGTGTGTGTGTGTGTGAGTATGTGTGTGTTGGTTTTGTGTGTGTGTGTGTGTGTGTGTGTGTGTGTCTTTGTTACAAAAGAAAACACCAACATTAAAGATGCTTCTCTTAATTCGCCCACCATTCCTGGTGCCGTATCGATTATAAATACCAAACCAAGTCTTCTGAAGTGAAAGGAAAGAAGAGTCGGTGTCAGAACTCTATTGAATCGAGCCAGCGAGATTCGCAGCTTCCTCTCTAGCTCAGGTTAAATAATCAAATCTCAGTCAGAAAGACATCGTCCTGTGTTATAATTAAATATTCGGTTGATGAAATAGCGAGGATTCAGATCCTTTTACAGGGTCTCAGAGATGCATTCGGTTCACTACGTAATAATATTATCGTCGCTCCTGAGACGTAGCGCTTCACCTTGTTCAACTGGCAAGTCCGTTAACAACTTTATGCTTCTGGCAATAAATAAAACTCAGGAAATAGAAATTATGACCGTGTATAATTAACAATTATCTCCCAAAAACGAGGTGAAGACAATTTAATTCAGCGATGTCCTCTGACCCTGAAGTGTTTTCATATAATATGCACAAAAATGGGGCTGTCTGGCTGTAAGGTGGAGGTTCTAATCCCTATGTAACACCAGCTTGATATAGCTGTGCTAGGTTTTATACTAGGTTCTAGAGGAGTAAAATGAATTGTGGAGATTTGAATTTGAACAGCCGGCAGATTTATTACAATTAACAATACTACAAGAAACAGTGCAAACAATATTGTAGAACTTTCTTTACAAATTAAAAATAAAATAAAATAAGCTTAATCTCTAAGGTTTGATTCGTGTGAACCCGGGAGTCTTTTCCAGGATTGTGATCCGTTTGGGATAAAGGTGTTTTTATCTATTCTTATCTGGGATCCTGTGATTTGAAGTGGTTGGGTCTGTAGATCTACTCTCGCATCCAGAGAACAGTTGGCCACACTGCTTCTGGATCCACCAAGAGTTCTCACTGGATTTGGCTCGCCATCCGTGTCGAAACCAGCTTCCAGATCAAATCCAGATCCACTAAAACCAGTCTGCACATGCAGTACAGACACAATGAATAAAATATTTAACAACAATAATTCCTAAATAAAATGACAAAAGTGCATGAAAGGCACTGAATGGAATGTAATACAAAACAACACAGCTTATCTGCACTACTTTAGTGCATTAGCAAAAGTGCTTCAACAAAACATTTAGAAAAATAAAATGTAAGGTTCATTTTGTGCACAGCACAATCTTTGTTATGTACTCCGACTGGTCTTAGCCTTTTAAAGACAAAAATAGTGCACACAGCTTTAAAAGTCACCACGTGTAAAGTTAGCATAGGTTCACCACGTGTAAAGTTAGCATAGGTTCTTAAACTAGCTTCATATTGCAATGACTCACCGGAGCTTCCAAGAAAACAAACTCTCTCCACCCGGTTTGATTCAGAGAGAACAAAACACATACAAGGCTCTGAAAAGCACACAAACTTAGTTAAACTTGTTAAAAGTTCACTTAATCACATTTTTGATCGTTGACTCACTCGTGTCGCTTTTCGAGGGCTCTGTATGCGTCCTGCTCCTTACGCTCTCCTACACGCTCTGCTGGTCGCATGCAGCACGTGCCTATGACGCGCTCAAGGGGACTAGGAACTAGTGCTTTCAGGGAGCGTTGGAAACTAG
>CM045738.1:50617296-50622296 GCA_024760905.1 Plotosus lineatus
TACGATATAAAAGTTATTCTACATGCTATTGGCGCATTATTGGCATCATTTAAAAGATGTTGTAGGAAAGAGGACACAACGATGAGATGTGCTGTGGAATCTCTTGATCACTGATGAGAGAACTAAGAGATAGAGGTCATTAGACGCCTCATTTGAATACTTGTTTCTAATTGATCACAGCATCCAAAAGTGGATTGTTTTAATAGCACATCATCACTGTGGAACGCGCTATTAGCTCAAGCAATAAAATCATTTGAGATCGATATTTTCAAGGCGACGTAGCAGCGAGCATGGGGCTGCAAGCCCACAGGACGTGCCAACCTCTGCTCCACAGTGATGCCTCAAAATCTTTAACATGTTTATCTCCCCCTGGAGGATGGGAGTGAGAGTAGGTCTCTTTGAGATCAGTTGGGTGGTGAACATGGTGATGACTCGGAAACCTTTTGCAGAATTTTTTTGAGGAATTAATGATGATTGTTACTTTGCCACATTCGCCACCTGTTCATAATCCCAGTGAGATAAACCGCTTTATGTTGTCAAAGGGGAGCAGTGACGTGCCAGTGGTCGAGATTAAACCAGCGAATGTGTCTACACTGTAAACAGACATGTGATATTTTATTTTGCACCCATTTTCTGACATCATACTGCATGCTGAATTTGGGGTTGTGAACACTTTCCTGACTTGAGGTGGAATTTTCATTGTTTGTTTAGTTTTAGAAACTTCACCTGAACATTTGAAGGTTCAGATGGAAATGGCGGTAACTTCAGAATGCCAGATGGATCAGGTTTTAGGAAAGAGCGAATTTGCTTGTTATATTTTTACCTTATCTACATGTGAGATGGTGGCTTAAGATCTGAGATCTCCAGCGTTCGGTGGTTTAAAGGACTCTCTGTGTCTCGGTGTCTCAGCCTGCGCAGGCTTGCGCAGTCATGCGTAGCGTGTTTATATGGGTGAGATGAGAATATAAGGAATCACAATGTCTCTTGAAAATCGACACTGATTTCGAAGCTCTCTCTCTCTCTCTCTCTCTCTCTCTCTCTCTCGCTCTCTCTCTCTCTCGTATTCTGGCTTTGATGATAATCTCCTAGCGGGATGGTGCGCTTGTGCGAGGATGCTTTAAAATCAATGTGTTGTCACCACTGAAATCTGAAAGACAGAACTCTGACAGAGTTAGAGAGACAGGCTGAGAAAGAAAAGATGATCCATTACATCATCGGTGCTCTTTTATCGCAACCGCAGGCCCGGGGCCATCATCTTTAATCTCATGTGGAATTAAGTATGGTGCTGGGTTTAGAGGAAACAGTGTCATCCAGCAGAGACATAGAAAATGTTTAACGGTTGAAGTGTTTCGGATATAATGGAAGCGGACAGAGAAAGCGACTCTGTGTTAATGACACCAATGGCTGCGTTATAGACTCCAGTTTTGACTTCTCATTAAAATGAAAGGGGTTCAGGAATCAAGCATTTTTATGATGATATCCGCTGTGTTTAAATTATAATTTCTAATACGGTAATCCACAGTTTACTGCACGGTTACCTTCCACATCTGGGTACAGCTGGAAATCCACAACACAGAAAACCCCACAAAAAATCTTTTTTTTGAGCTGAAGCCTTGAATTATAAGTAACGGCAAGACACAAATTATTTCAATAATTTTATATATAAATATATATATGTGTGTGCGTATATTGGTACCTCGACTTACAAAATTAATCGGTTCCGAGGGTGAGCTCGTAAGCCAAAATGCTGGTTAGATCAAACAAAAATTCCCATTGGAAATAATAGAAAACCAATTAATCCGTTCAAACCCAATCCCAAACTCATATAACCTGCACAAACATGTATATTTCACCTAATATATTAAAGATAAACATGTAAAAACAATAAATATTTAATAATAGTAATGATAATACATGTACATTAACATTAATAATAATAATAAAGAAACCAAGAAGTCAACTAACCCTTCCGATCATCGACTGCGGCAAAGATGTCACATGGGCGTGAAGATGTCATGTTGGCAGGCATGAGGTGGTGCGTAACAGAGGAGGAGGAGGAGGAGAATTTTGTGCATGTGCACACTACGAATGCCAGTGAGGAAAGGCTCGCGGTGAGCTCCCACAAAGTCGTCAGTGCTTCTCAAATAGTGTGGCGATGAGATGCTGGGGGGGGGCGAATGACCCTGGGGAACCTGCATTTTTGGTATACTGTACTAGAATTAAGTTTAATTGTGCATCTTCTACAGTAGGTGGCAGTGGCACCTATGGTGTGGCGAAAAAGCACTGAGCAAACGATATGAAGTGCAGTAAACACTATGTATGGTCGGCCATGAGGTGTGTGTGGGGGGGTGAAATTCTTTTTTTCTTCCTGTAGGGGGCATCACAGAAAATAATTGAGAAGACTGCACATGGCTTTCTCGGAGTGCGAAGGAATACGAGGCTAATCGGCCCGGAAAAGCCATTCCCCCCAGCAGAGCTCATAAATCAAAATTTTGCTGGTTGGATGTGGCAGATTTTTAGTGGATCGAAGCTCGTACCATGGAAAATTTGCTATAATAGAAACTCATAAGTCAAGATACCACTGTATATCTACTATAAGTGTTATTTAAAAATGTGTTACAGTGGAGCACAAGAGAAATAGAAAATAAAGATATAAAATACCCTGTATATCAAATTTATACACCTCGGATCAGTATCATGCAGATTTAATCACTTCTCACATCAACAGCCAATCAAATCACATTCAGCAGAACAGTAAAAAGGCTCCTTGCCTTGGGATAGTACACCCTGAACAGCTCACCAGAACGTTGCAATGCCAGCACACAGACAACCACCGACAGTAACAGCCAGGGACAATCAGGAATATTCTCAAAGGAAAAAAAAAAAAAGAGAGAGAGAGAGAGAGAGAGAGATCACAAAAACTGTGCTCCTCTTCAATAATAAGTAAAGGAAATTAAGAAGCAACAATGTTCTGGGTTCGAGTCCCATGCTTGGCGAGGGCCTTTCCCTGTGTTTGTATAAGTTCTCTCTGGGTACTTCCCACTACTGGTATTTCCTCCCACATTTGAAAGACATGCACATTATGGCTGTTCCAGATTGCCTCTAGGCGTGAGCGCAAATGAGTTGTTCAGGGTGTACCCTCGTTTTAGGCAGAGTTGGTTGAGACAGGCTTCATTCTCCCAGCGACCCGAGTAGGACTAATCAGTTTGGCAGATAAATTAATTTGCATATTATAGTACCATCATGCCCTGCACGCTGCCTCCTGGTGACCCAATCAAACTTTCATCAACCTTGAAATATTCGAGCCCCGTATGTGAGCAGGTCCCGCGCTGTCTTCACAGATTTGTTTTGCTGATTTCTCATGTGCTGAGCGTGCGTGGTACCTGTGCGCATGCGCATTTAATCTCGGCGTGTTGTTTGTTCACAGTCACTTCCTGCGAGTGGATCCAGCGATCGCAGCACCGAGCTTCCTGACATTTTCAATACGAGACAGAGAATAAAACGTAAACGTTACGATATTGATTTTCCAAACTAAATGTGCCAGCATGATAAGTTCCTGATTATGGTTTAACTTCCTGATGAGATATTAATTTCGTGGTGCGTACGAATAATATCTGGAAGGTTGCAGTAGCTGCGGGCCGTTGATATTCTTCGTGTGTAGGAATGAAGAAGACATTTCACGTTGAACGATGATGACGATTATGCTCATGAAGTGCTTGAGGTGGCGTCACCAGGTGCTTGAGGTGGTTGCCAGAGCCGAGAGTCCAGGGAAGCTGATTGGCCGAGCTCTCATAGAAGCGAGGGAGGGAGGGAGGGTGTACCTTCACTTCCCTGTCACTCACAGTGATCACCAACCAATCACGGGCGTCTCTGTCTGTGCGCTCATTCTTATGAGGGGGTGGATAGTGCTTTCCCACCGAATGAGCTAGACCCGCCCCCAAATATACACGCATCATCCTAAGTCACAGAGAAGGCATGTGCATGCTGTTACCCGCCCCCTGGTCGGTGGTGGTCATATCTGATGCATAGGAATCGGATACAACTCGATTCGGGCGGGTTCTTGCGAACTCATGTCGATGTTCTGGGTAGTCGGTCATTGCAACGTTTAATTCCCCTAAAATTAGAGTCATTAAGCCAATGTGCCCTACTTAGGGAACTCAAACCTCGAAAGTGTTTTAAGTACAGCGTTGGCCTGATTGTTGGCATATTTGCTTCATTTGAGTGGATTTGGCAGAGCTTCAGCCTGCTGCTTCCAGCTGTGCATGTGAAAAGCAGGGACGGCAAGAAGACAAACAAGATTTATTTACTAATAACAGAAAGTACCCACGATAGACCTGTATCCACATCAGTGGTGCCCGGTCCTGGTTTGCGCTCTGACATTCCGCTGGTCCGAGAGCGCTACCGTGTGTGTATATGGGCTCCTTGCGTAAATCAGCGGGGTTCGGGCTGCGTCCGTCGTGTTCTTGGATCTACCTCTCTGAGGACTTTAGCGCCAACCATAATCATCTGACCATCTGATCATCAAATCAAGGCTTCATTCATCTACTCTTTCTTTTTCCACACCACTTTATTTAACTGAGGTATCCAGCAGGGAGGCTGGAGCCTGTCGTGGCCAACAGGTATATCCTAAACAGCTCTCCAATTTCAGAACAATTTTGGAAGGAGGCCCGAACACCAGAGGGAAACCCATGCAAGCACAGGGAGAACATGCGAACTCAGAACAGGTCTCATCAGGTCTCATCGGGCCTGGACCTTCAATCCGAGGTCTTCCTGCTGTGAAGTGCATGTACTAATCACAATGTCCCCATGTCACTCAAATCAAGACTTAGGAATTTAAAATGAAGATCATGACAATGACTGGGTTCCATTACAGTCAGAGCTAAAGGCCTCGGGGAGGTAGGTCTGCAGGAACTGGGTTGGGTGCCACTGATCTCCATGAATCTCAGAGTGAGACTGGAAAGTATTACAAAAGGTAGCAAACTGACGTCAAACCAACACGG
>CM045738.1:50634796-50667296 GCA_024760905.1 Plotosus lineatus
CTCTTACATGGGCTGTCCCTCTGATGTGCTCATTCCTGATCCTATCCATCCTCGTTACTCCCAAAGAGAACCTCAACATTTTCATCTCTGCTACCTCCAGCTCTGCCTCCTGTCTTTTCCTCAGCGCCACTGTTTCTAAACCATACAACATCGCTGGCCTCATCACCGTCTTGTACACTTTTCCTTTCATTCTTGCCGATACCTTCCTATCACACATCACACCGGACACTTTTCTCCAACCATTCCAACCTGCCTGCACTCGCTTCTTCACCTCTTTTCCACACTCTCCATTGCTCTGGATTGTTCAGCCTAAGTACTTCAAATCCTCCACCTTCTTTATCTCTGCTCCCTGTAAGCTCACCGTTCCTCTCGGGTCCTTGTCGTTCACACACATGTATTCTATTTTACTGAGGCTAACCTGCATTCCTCTCCATTCCAGGGCATACCTCCACCTCTCTAGATTTTCCTGCACTTGTGCTCTGCTCTCACTAGGGACAGTGGTGGTCTAGTGGATAGGGCGCAGGACTGTTGATCCTAAGGTTGGGGGTTCGAGTCCGCACAGGGCTGTCACTGTCCCCACAGTGCAGCTAACTGGGTTATCAAAGGCGGGCCATGTCTCTCACTGTCTATGGTGAGAGGCATATAAAAGAACCATTGCTGACGTTCGTAAAGAGTAGGCTGCAAAGCCGTCAGCATGTTTCTGTCCCTTGCTAAAGGGTTGTGACAAAAAGGGCATCTGACGTAAAAACCTATGCCAAATCAAATGTGCGAATCAGATGATTTGCTGTGGTGACTCCCGAGAAAGGGAGGAAAAAGCCGAAAAGGAAAAGAAGAAGTTCTCTGCTCTCACGACCGACCACAATGCCATCTGCAAACATCATAGTCCATGGGGAATCTTGTCTAACCTTGTTTGTCAGCCTGTCCATCACCATAGCAAATAAGAAGGGGCTCAGAACTGACCTTTGATGCAGTCCTTTCTTCAACCTTGAACTCTTCTGTCACACCGACAGCACTCACCACTGTCTTACATCTCTCATGCATGTCCTGCACCACTCTAACATACTTCGCTGCCACTCCAAACTTCCTCATGAAATACCACAGTTCCTCTCTCGGCACCCTGTCATATGCTTTCTCCAGATCCACAAAGGCACAATGCATCTCCCTCTGATTGAACATCTCCCTCTGACCTTCTCTGTACTTCTCTATTAACATCCTCAAAGAAAACACTGCATCTGTGGTGCTCTTTCTTGGCATGAAACCAAACTGTTGTTCACAAATGCTGACCTCTGACCTTAGTCTAGCTTCCACTATTTTTCCCCATAGCTTCATCGTATGGCTCATCAACTTTTTCTCTCTGTAGTTGCCACAACTCTGCACATCTCCCTTGTTCTTAAAAATGGGCACAAGTACACTTCTCCTCCATTCCTCCGGCATCCTCTTACTCTCTAAGACCTTGTTGCATGTTCTTGTTTGAAAATCTACTGCTACCTCTTCTAGACACTTCCGTACCTCCACCGGTATGTCATCAGGACCAACTGCCTTTCCAGTCTTCATCCTCTTCAATGCTCTCCTCACTTCTCCCTTAGTAATCTTTGCTACTTCCTGGTCCTCAACAGTCACCTCTTCTACTCTTTTTTTCTCTCTCATTTTCCTCATTCATCAGCTCTTCAAAGTACTCTTTCCATCTTCCCAGCACACTTCTGTCATCAGTCAATACACTTCCCACCCTGTCCTTAATTACTCTAACTTGCTGCACATCTTTCCCATCTCTATTTCTCTGCCATGCCAACCTGTATAAATCATTTTCTCCCTCCTTACTGTCCAACCTATCATACAAGTCATCATACGCCCTCCGTTTGGCCTTTGACACTGCTACCTTTGCCTTCCACTGTGCTCCCTGTATTCCTGTTTACTCTCTTTGGTCCTCTCTATGTCCCACTTTTTCTTAGCTAACCTCTTCCTTTGTACACACTCCTGCACTTCCTCATTCCACCACCAAGTCTACTTATCTAGTGTCCTTCCACAGGACACACCAAGAACTCTCCTACCTGTCTCCCTGATAACATTAGCTGTAGTTGTCCAGTCATCTGGAAGCACTTCCTGACCACCCAAAACCTTTTTTAACTCCTCCTTGAAGACAACACGACACTTCCTTTTTCGGCTTCCACCACTTTGTCTTCTACTCTGCCTTTGTCTTCTTCACCTTGGAAACATCAGCGTCATCCTGCACACCACCATCCTATGCTCTTTGGCAACACTCTCACAAACTACTACTTTGCAGTGACTGACTTCCTTCAAATTACATCGCCTACACAAGATGTAGTCTACCTGTGTGCTCCTACCTCCACTTTTATAAGTCACCCTATGCTCCTGTGTCTTCTGGAAGAAAGTATTCACCACAGCCATTTCCATCTTTTTTGCAAAATCTATCAACATCTGTCCTTCTGTGTTCTTGTCCTGGATACCAAACCTGCCCATCACTTCCTCGTCCCCTCTGTTGCCTGCACCAACATGTCCATTGAAGTCTGCCCCAATGACCACTCTTTCACCTCTGGGGGTACTCTGCATCACTTCATCTAACTCACTCCAGAATCTCTCCTTCTCTTCTAGCTCACATCCTGTCTGTGGGGCATAAGCACTAACAACATTGAACATCACACCTTCAATTTCTAACTTGAGACTCATCACTCTGTCTGACACCCTTTTCACTTCTAGAACATTCCTGACAAACCCCTGCTTCATGATGACTCCTACTCCATTTCTCTTGCCATCCACACCATGATGAACCAGCTTAAACCCTGCTCCTAAGCTTTTAGCCTTGCTACCTTTCCACCTGGTCTCCTGAACACACAGTATGTCCACCTTCCTCCTCTGCATCATGTCAGCCAACTCTCTACCTTTTCCTGCCATAGTTCCAACATTCAAAGTCCCTACTTTCAGTCCTAGACTCATGCTTTTCCTCTTCTCTCTCTGCCTATGGACACGACTCCCGCCTCTCCTTCTTCGACAAACAGTAGTCCAATTTCCACCAGCACCCTGTTGGTTAACAGCAATGATGGCGGTCGTTGTTAACCTGGGCCTCGACCGATCTGGTATGAAATTTGTCTTTATGGTTTTCATCTTGTATTCTGGCAAAAGTTTTTTGCTGGATGCCCTTTCTGTTGCAACCCTCTCTGCATTCATCCTGGCTTGGGACCGGTATGAGGGACGGTGTTTGTGACCCCCCTTCACGGCTGCATTCCTCTTACTTTTTGATCTAAAATTCAGAATAGGCTCAAGATGACGTGTTTCAGATTTTGTCCAGATCGGCCACTTACAAAAAAAAAAAACCATTATTGCAAAAAACATAATTATGCAAATCCATTTTAGTCCAATCAGGCAGACCTGTGGAAGTAACATTTTATTGTTCAGAACATAATGCTCTTCCAGGCTACCAAATTCACTTCTTTCTGCACGGTTTTGGTTTTATGGCCAAAAGAAAAAGTGTCTAAAGAATTGAATGAAGTAAGGAAAAGCAAGCGGGTTGAAAAGTCCATGTGTGGAGGCAGAATGATAGCAGTGCAGACATGTGCTGAGGACAAGAGGAATGTTTGGAGTTGATAGGAGACTGAAAAAGGAGAAATAGAAAGAGGAGACAGAGAGAAAAAGCAGAAGCAGAGAGAGAGGAACGAGAAAAATAAGGAAGAAATCGAGAGAGGAAAAAAGACAGCAGAAAGAGGACAAGTATGATGAAGGGGAGGAGGGAGGAGAGAGAGAGAGAGAGAGCGAGAGAGAGAGAGAGAGATGATGAGAATAAAAGTAAAAGGGAAGAGAAGAGGGCAGAGGAGTTTTTGGTAATTACACTGTCATCTCTGACTGAACTCACAGTCAAGACTTCATGATACTGGAACAATTAGGACACTACTGTGTGTGTGTGTGTGTGTGTGTGTGTGTGTGTGTATGTGTATGTGTGTGTGAGAGAGAGAGAGACAGAGAGAGCAAACGAGAGAGAGAGAGAGAGAGAGAGAGAGAGTGTGAAGTGGAACCTGTTTACATGCATTCATGTTTGTTTGTTTGTTTGCTTGCTTGTTCAGGTGAGGAAGTGGAAAATGCTGAGTCGCCATCATGGTGACGGGAAGGCAAAAGAGGCAGAGCCAGAAGGTCACATGGTCTGCCCTTGGGTCATGTCACCCCTGCTGGGAAGCCCTGTCCTCATGGAGTGCTCCATCTGCAATGGACCGTTCATCACCTACAGTAGTGAGGAGATTTGGCAACCACGGCAACGCACACAGGTCATACCACACACACACACACACACACACACACACACACACACACACACACACACACACACACGACAGTGCTAACTGGTATCATGCTTATGATGCTCTTTATATTGTCGTTTTGGGTGTTTATATCCACTCCCATGTCATCATTACTTTGCTCGCCTGATTCTCAGACCGCTCCCTGAGTCAAGTGCATTAATAATGTCCTTTTGTTACCAGGACACTGCCTGAAGCCAGAAGCTGAAAATCCCACACTGTCCACACACACCCAGTGAGTCACGCACTTGACTTTACTAACGGAATCATTGCGCTACTCTCGAGTCAGGGTGTTCTTGGAGCTCGTGCTGCTGAAGAGCAAGTCGTGATGACTGTATTGATTTTTTTGGACTGAACCAGGTCATTGAAAGACATGAATGTACCTGGATAGGTTTGTAACGGCGGCACTGCTAATGCTGGCTCACGATCCGAAGGCTCGGCTTCCGGCCCGATCCCCCAGCAGGATAATAAACTCAATTCTCGTGAACAAACGCTTTGAAACGATGGCAGCTGCTTCACATTGTTTCAAAGGCATCAGACAATGAACAAAAATATCATTATTAAAGAAGCATGTCCTCATCGGGGACAGAACCTGATGAAGCAGTGAAGGAATAAAGATGAACTGGAATGATTTGGTGATTAAATCAGAGTCGAAGAAGCGGCTTGCTTTGTATTTGGAGAGGAAGCGGCTGTAGGTGCGTGTTCATTTACCAATCATCAGGAATCTCATTCATCCGTTCATTTTCTGAACCGCTTAATTCTAATTAGGATCACAGTGAGGTGGGTGCCCATCTCAGCCGACTCTGGAAGAGGACAGAGTACACCCTGTACGGTAGGGACGAAATACACCGACCACCATGCAGCTCCTCTTTACGAAGTCAGCAATGGTTCTTTTATGTGAACCTCCACCACAGACGGTGAGAGACACGGCTGGCCTCTGATAACCCAGTAAGTGCATTGGGGGAGACATCCGGTTGAGAGTCGGGCTTAAACCCCCAACCTTGGATCCAGCACATTACCACCAGGCCACCACTGGCATCAGGAATATGAAGCATAAATGTGCACATGAAACAGAAATATCAACATTATGGTTGAGATGCAATATGAGGCGAGACCAAAGTCCTCTGTGAGGTCAGCAAGTGGTTTTTATACATGTGTGTGTATATTCAGTATATACGCAGCTGATTGTTTGCCGAATCGCTTAATTCCGCAAGCATTGTGGGGGATGAGGCCCATCTTAACCGACTCTGAGGAAGGGTAGGGTACACCCTGAACCGTTTGGCAGCCCATCACATGGCCAGCACACACCAACCATTCACACTCCTGCATCATATTCTGTGTAACTAAACACACTGGTGCCGCTTAGAACATGTACACGCACAATAAATGCTTCCGGATCCCCAAAATAATTCAATAATGTTTGCGCCTCAACCGAGACCGGATTCTCTGATTCATTACACAGTGGCTTCAGTCATCTGGCTAATGCTTATCCTGAAGATCACGGATTAGGCATTGAGTGAGTGTGTAGTGTGTCGTTTAAAGAATGATTAATATCATCTCCCTCAGGGAATACAGGTTCTGTTCTGAGTCGGGTTCCTCTCAAGGTTTCCTCCTGAAACTGTGTCGGGCAGTTTTTTTCTTCTTGCCTGTCATCATCCTCTGACTTGCTCATTGAACGTCACACAAAACCTGGCTATAGACGTCTATAAAGAAGCCTCGCGAGAAAATCTGCTGTTATAAGAGATACTATGAAGTCAGGAAGCAGGAAAATCCCAGGAGAAGCAGGAAAGGCTCAGGAAGCAGTGGAAATATGTCGAGCAATCTAGAAACGCAGAATACGGTGATAAAGTGTGTGATGGTGAACATGTTAAATATCATCATCATCATTTTCTGTAACCGCTTCATCCTAATTAGGGTCACGGGGAGGCTGGTGCCCATCCCAGCCGACTCAGGGCGAGGGCAGAGTACACCCTGGACAGCTCGCCAGGCCATCGCAGGGCGGAAACACGCTGACGGCTTTGCAGCTCCTCTTGTCGAAAGTCAGCAATGGTTCTTTTACATGAACCTCACACCAGAGACAGTGAGAGACATGGCCGGCCTTTGATAACCCAGTTAGCTGCACTGGGGGGGGGCAGTGACAACCTTGTGGAGAGTGGGACTCGAACCCCCAACCTTTGGATCAGCGATCCGGCACCTTATACCACTAGACCACCACTGCCACCCATGTTAAATATATTATTCATATTTAATTCGAACAAAATGAAGTGGGTTTCATCAGGGTTCTCTGGTTTCTCTCACTATGCAAAGAAATGCACGGTAGACTAATTGGCTATTCCAGATCATCCCTAGCTGTGTGTGTTGCCCTGTGATGGACCGGTGTTCATGGTGAACCCTCCCCATGACCCTAGCAGGATTAAGGGGTTCAGCAAGTTGATGAACTTTCAGTGCCTGCAGTTGGACTCTGATTGGTCTCCTGAGAGTCAGTAATGATATGCAGCGGCGGAGGTGGTGGGTCACAGCGGTTCAGTCCTCACTCTCGCCACTGTCGGGCCCTTGAGCAAGGCCCTTGACCCTCGGTTGCTCAGTTTGATTTTTAAGATAACTGTAAGTCGCTCTGAATAAGAACTTCTTCCAAATGCTGTAAATCTAAATTATAAACTTTAAATAAACAAAGTAAAGACATCATACTGTTCTTGTTTTATTGCAACATAAACTGATTGGGGATCAGTTAACAGTGTGGACATCTTCACTCTTTCTCCTCCCCCTCTCACTATATTTCATTCTGTCTTTCTCTCTCCCTCCCTCTCTCACTCTCTCTTTCTTTCTGTCCCCACTGTCCCCTCTCTCCCCAGCTTCCTCTATAATCCTCTCTCTCTCAGTCTTCCTCTCTCGCTCTCCTGCTCCTCCCATCCCTCTCTCTGTGTGTCTGATTCTGTCTCTCTGATTTATTAAATGTAATATGTGTGTGCTGGGAGGAGGGGGAGGGTGGGGAGGGGGGTTGGGGAGGGGGAGGGGGAGGGGGGGCTGCAGAACTCTCACTGTGTAGTACTCAACAAAGGAAAAGAAAAACTTGTCATGCATTATTAATGAGGCCGATATCTGTTATCTCTATGGATACAGTCTCAAAGTCTGCAAAACAAAGTTTGGTGAGAAGTAGCAACAAGAAAACAGAGAGAGAGAGAGAGAGAGAGAGAGAGAGAATAGAGGCATTATTTCTAGACACTGGGAATGAGAAGTGTGTGTGAGAGAGAGAGAGAGAGAGTGTGTGTGTGTGTGTGTGTGTGTGTGTGTATGTGTATCATATGTAGGTTAAGGTTAGCAGACAAAAATCTTTCATTGAAACAGAAGAAGAAGAATTCATGTTTAATAATAATTTCCCGCGCAGCGATGCGTCCCTGAATACTGTCTTCACTACAACATCGACTAAACAATGTGCAAAAATATTGAGTCACATCTGTGGTCAGCAGAAACATTTCTATCATCACCATCATTTGCATATTAAGCCTATTACATCAGAATATGGGCGGGATTAGAATGAACACGGGATCCTGACTGGACTGAAGGAAGTACTGTAAATGTTGGTCACGTGTCACGCCGCCTATTCCAGGTATGATTATCTCGAGTTGAGCCACATGACAGGAATACATGACGATTTATCACATTTTTATATCCGGTCACCCAGGAATGTGTAATTTCAACTTGATCAATATCTTCTTCAAACCAAAAGCAAAACTGGTGTATTAAACAGATTAAATTCAGATGGCTCAGAAGTCATGTGCAGATTTCGGTGGGACTGATATCAGACGGGGCAGCTGTGGCCTGGTGGTAAAGGTACTAGATCACTGATCCCAAGGTTGGGGGTTCAAGCCCCACTCTCAACAGGTTGTCACTGTCGTTGCCCCCCCCCCCCCCATCTGACCCGCCCCATTTGACCCCCCCCCCCCCAGTGAAGCTAACTGAGTTACTAAAGGCTGGCCATGTCTTTGACCGTCTATGGTGAGAGGTTCAGGTAAAAGAACCATTGCTTGCAAGAGGAGCTTTAAAGCCGTCAGTGTGTTTTCTCAATGGCCTGGCGAGCCGTCCAAGGTGTGCTCGGCCCTCGCCTGGAGTGAGCTGGGATAGGCGCCAGCCTCCCCGTGACCCTAATTAGGATTAAGCGGTTACAGAAAATGAACAAACCGATGATATCAGGTGAGGTACCTGAAAGACAAACCGCATACCAAACTTCATCAAAATCTCACGAAGCCCTCCTAAGTTATATCCGGAAACCAAAGTGGGACATACGGGCGGGTGGACGGACGGAAGAACACCACCTGGTCCAGTAGCTCAGAACATTTTTCTACAAACCAAAGGTATAAAATAGAAACATAATCCTTACAGGGTGTCTACACCGCTGTTTAAAAAACTTTCCCCATATTTCCTCACCGTTTAAATCTTGGAAATTTTATACTAGACAGTTTCTCCTTTCTCATACTGTAAAAAAAAAAACTGCTGATTTGTCAGAAAAATATCAGGATATTTGATCAGGCCACATGAGGGCCATCCATTGCTGTGCATCACAGCGCTGCATCTTAATCTCAGAGGAAATGGCTATCCGCCCTCTTCCACATGCTTGAGCTCAGAGCCGTCTTACAGTGGCTACATTTGCTATGATTGATGAGAGAGAGAGAGAGAGAGAGAGACTGGAAGTAAGAGAGAGACTGGGAAAGAGAGAAGCGAGAGAGAGAGAGAGCAAGAGAGTGAGAGAGAGAGAGAGAGAGACTGGAAGTAAGAGAGAGACTGGGAAAGAGAGAAGCGAGAGAGAGAGAGAGCAAGAGAGCGAGAGAGACTGGAAGTAAGAGAGAGACTGGGAGAGAGAGACTGGGGAGAGAGAGAGACTGAGAGAGACTGAGAGAGAGAGAGAGAGAGAGAGAGAGACTGGAAGTAAGAGAGAGAGACTGGGCGAAAGTGAGAGAGCGCCACCCCTCTGTCTGATATGTGTGATGTTGTACTACATTAATTTTGGAAAAGAATAATTTCAGTTTAAACTGTGTCATCACTTTTTTGTTGTTAATCTGTCCATCTCTGTGTTTGTATGTCAGTCTGTCAGTTTTTCTGTCAACCAAATCCTGACCACCCACATCGAAGGTTTTTCACCAAACTTGGTGGAGTAACAGTCGAAGCTGAGTTCCAGAGATTTTGCACCGTCGAGATCAAATGAGAAAGTCAGATCAAGGTCATTAAATTTTAGAGAGAAATATTTTCCATGCTGAAATTTAAATTGCTTGTATTTGAGAAACAGTGCGACCCAGACCCACGGCTGCATTACAGGACCAGAGGAAACCAAACATGCTTTTAAACGCCATTCACTTCTCTGGTCTTCGGTGACCATGAAAGCTCAAAATCATGGTGATTTGCTTTTCAGTGCAAGTGGTGATGAACATGTTGCTACTGTGGAACACTGTGGAAAAAACAATACATGGACCATCAGCTAGGACATTATCTTTGACCTTGAGAGACATTCAGGGGTCAAACCAGGCCATCTTTTAAAGTCACGGGCAAGTAGTTTGGTTTATTTTGCTTTCTGTTATTGTTAGTTTGCTCTGTGATCTCATGGTTCTGAAATCATCACAACCCAAGTCTGGTGATTCACACATGTTGTTCACATGATGCTAAAGTGCTAGCTTTAAGCACCGTGTAGTTATTAATTACTTTACCCTTATATTATTGAGGGGGGGGAGGGGACCCCGAATCATTTTTAACAGATTGACATGCATCTATTAAGTTGAGGTGTGTTTGCGCACACAGGCTGTTGTAATTTTACTGTGAGATCATATTAAAGTTATCCAGACTTGAAGGTCAATGTTGAGTGTTTCTCTACCTGACGGCTGAGCTTCAGGAACCTTCAGGGTTATTACTAACAGTGTCCGTACAGTACCGCCGTGGGACAGGAAGAAGTGCCGCTCAGTACAGTAAACACACAGGACGGTCAGAGTAACTACCACGTAAACATTAATCACACCGAACAGGGAAAACACAGCGCACAGAGCGAGACGAGCGATGAGTCAGAAACGCTGTCATGGCACACGAAGAGTAAACAAAACAAAACTTATCACAGGGATTAAACTCGATGCTGTGCAATCCTCAATTCTAATGTGACGGGATTGTTTTTAGGGATTATTATCATACGTGCAGAAATAAACACCTTCGAAACAACAGGGGAGGTGCGCGGTACCACCGCCACGATGATAATCTAGCGACTAGAACCTGTCTCAGAACTAGCTTCATAAAGTGTGACATGAAGACGCTTCTCATACAACCAACCTCAAACCACAGAGAGAGAGAGAGAGAAACTGGGAGAGAGGGGTGGGGGGTGGGGAGGGGGGAGAGTGAGAGACGGAGAGAAAGAGATGACGAGAGATGGAGAGAGAGAGAGAGAGAGAGAGAGAGAGAGTATAATGTAAGTGATAACAGAATGTACAGTTTATTTCTTTTTAATTTGTTTTTATTTCTTCTTTCATTCCCTTCTGCATTCACTTTGTTAATACATTTCCTCACAAGCCTGCTTATATTTATATTAATGATATTTAAACAAACTGATGTCTAGGCCCCGCCCATCAGCGTCTCTCGCAATAACTGTCGTGGCTGTGTGGATGGTACTGTGATGTTTGGATATAAAGACTGGATCAGAGTGAACATGCCATGCAGAGTAACCCGTCTCACAGGTACGGTACCGCTCCGCCGGGCTGACCATCTTCACTGGTTGTTTTTCAGGCGATGGACTTGTATTATCATGGAGAAGCCGATCCAGACTTCGGCTGCACCTCAGATACCGGTAAGAGCTCTTTTTTATTTATACATGCCGGGTGTGTCGCCACAAAATAGGTCCAAGTGTCGGAAAATCTCACAGCACAGTATCTCGAGTTATAAGAACCCGCCCTGAGCTTTTCTAACGTCGGCATACATACAGAATATCTGTCTCCAGAATATTCATTCATACATTCGTTCTCTGAACCACTTCATCCTAATTAGGGTCTGGGGAGCCAGGTGCCCATCTCAGCCGATTATGGGCCAGGGCAGAGTACACCCTGGACAGCTCGCTGGGCCATCGCAGGACGAAAACACGCTGACGGCTGTGCAGCTCCTCTTGTCGGGAGTCAGCAATGGTTCCTTTACATGAACCTCACAGGACACACAGTGAGAGACACGGCCGGCTTATTTTATTAAAATTACCTATAATTGATGTTTAAATTGCCCCCCCCACAGTGCACTAACTGGGTTATCGAAGGCCAGCCGTGTCTCTCACTGCCCGTGATGTGAGGTTCGCGTAAAACAACCATCGCTGAGTTTCGTAAAGAGGAGCTGCATAGCCGTCAGCATGTTTCTGCCCTGCGATGGCCTGGTGAGCCGTCCAGGGTGTACTATGCCCTTACCCAGAGTCAGCTGAGATGGGCTCCAGTCTCCCTGCGACCCTAATTAGGATTAAGTGGTACAGAAATTGAATGAATGAGATCTCAGTATTATTTTCAGGAAATTTCTTTGAAATGATTTGAGAAAAGTTGTAATAATACTTCAGTTCATTTTCTGTAACCGCTTCATCCTAATTAGGGTTGCAGGGAGGCTGGTGCCCATCCCAGCCAACTCTGGGCAAGGGCAGAGTACACCCTGAACAGCTCGCCAGGCCATCGCAGGGCGGAAACACGCCGACGGCTTTGCAGCTCCTCTCTACGAAAGTCAGCGATGGTTCTTTTACATGACGCTCTCACCAGAGACAGGGTTCGAGTCTCACTCTTCACAAGGTTGTCACTGTCCCCCTCCGGTGCAGCTAACTGGGTTATTAAGGGCCAGCCATGTCTGTCACTGTCTCTGCTGAGAGGTTGATGTAAAAGAACCATTGCTGACTTTCATAAAGAGGAGGCTGCAAAAGCCGTCGGTGTGTTTCTGCCCTGCGATGGCCTGGCAAGCTGTTCAGGGTGTACTCTGCCCTCGCCCAGAGTTGGCTGGGATGGGCACCAGCCTCCCTGCAACCCTAATTAGGATGAAGCGGTTACGGAAAATGAACTGAACATGAGAGCCTTTCATATGCGCGCACACACACACACACACACACACACACACACACACACACACACACACACACACACACACACACACACACACACACACATTTATTTATTTATTTTCTCCTTGGAGATGATGATGTACCATGCCATGATCATTTCCTTCTTCCTGCTCAAGAGCTTTTACGAATCCTGCTCCTTAACCTTCCCAATAATTTTCTCAGATCAACATGTGCTGAATAGGAAGAATTTCCCAGGATAATTAATGTTCAAGAAGCCTGATGACTCACTTCAGCTTCACGGTTTTGTCTCAGAATTGTCCCTGAGCTGAAAACAACCTGAACATGTCCTGAAGAAAAGCGACGGCGTAACCATCGAGCAGAAATGACTTGGCAATTATATTCTCTTCCATCATCCTGGTCGTTATCTCTGCCTGCATGCGGCTGGTGAAAATGCCAAGTAAATTTCATTTGAGAAACACTAATGATATGCTCATCACACAAAATACTAAAGATTAGCACAGAGCGAGCTCCTTCACGACATGAACGAGTCACAACACCATAACCAAACTCTTCATTAGCATCAGTAACACGTGCACCTTACAAAACTCAACAATGTAAATGAAAAGTAAAATATGACTTGGTTTTCATCAGCACCTGCTCCTCAGTGTAGCGCTGCCCTCATTCTTTACTCCAATATATTAAACACATCGTTTTACTTTCAATTTAAGAAATTTAAATCATACACTTATCATTTACATTTCATTTTTTTACAGTACAATTTATGAACACCCCCACACACCCACACACACACACACACACACACACACACACTCTCATTAAACAGCACCTCTGTATTATTATGGTTTATAATTCCTGGAACCATAAATATAATTTTTTTGTACTACTGTATACTATATTACAATTCTAGAGCTTAATGTAATGCTTACTTCAATCGTTTAAACTCGAGAGAATATGGTTTGAGTGACACGGACTATGGCATGATTGTTGATGTCAAACTGGTTGGTTTGAGTATTTCAGAAATTGCGGAGCTCCTGGGATTTTCAAACTCAGGAGTCTCTATAGTTTAGCGGAATAACGTGGGTGGGGGAAGGACGTACGGATGGATGGAGCAGAAGCACCACCCCAGTCCCTGGTGAGCAGCAACTCTATCACCAGAAATGCCTTGTTGATAAGAGAGGTCAGAGATGATTAGCAGAAGAGTTTGAGCTGACGGAAGGATAAGATTGCTCAGATTATCACGTTTTACAACCATGATGTGCAGAAGGGCATTTTGTTCTGCACTACACATGCCCCACACTGTAGAGAAGCAGGACAGGCTACAGCGCAAGTTCTGATCAACGCTGTCAGCCAAGAAGAGAAAGCTGAGGCTGCACATTTGAACACCGGGAAAAGGTCAACGGCGTTTTTGTCGATGTTTAATTGTCTGATTTTGGTCAGAAGGTGCCGAACATACGAGTGCACTGACCGACAGGGTGTACGCCACCGTTCGGATATTGAACAGACAGGTCAGAAAAGTGATATCTCAACTACTATCCAGGTCAGATATTCATAACAGAAAGGGGTATCCAGTGGGATTGTGGGATTGATAAACACAGAATGCTGCTTTGTCAGTCCGGATTACTGATGTTTCACGGTTCGAGGTGGCCCAGATGGAAGTGCTAAGGGTGGCCTGCCATTTGTTTGCTATCTGGGTTACACAGCCCAACAGAAACATGACGTTGTTGACTGGTGTTGCCATTATTAGACCTTGTTGTTGTTGTTGTTGTTGTTGTTATTGTTGTTGTTGCTGCTGTTGTTGTTGTCACTGAAGCTCTGAAAAATATCCAAAGTCATGGCTGTGCTTGTTCAGTCATGTACTCAACTCATTCGGATTAGCTCATAAAAATCAGCTGCCTTTGTTCAACAGTGCACCATTTGTAGTGGATTTCTGCCAACGACGAGCGAGATCTGGCATGTTAGTGCAGGAATACACATGCGTGTGTGTGTGTGTGTGTGTGTGTGTGTGTGTGTGTAATTACATAATGTCACAGACACCCCTCCCTCACAAAAAAACCCACCATACACTCCAAAAGGACTTTAGCATGAATAATGACTGGATGTAGTTCAAGAAGTTAATAGGTTTTTAAAGCATATAATATAATCACCAGTTTTATATATATATATATACACACACACATATATATATATATATATATATATATATATATATATATATATATATATATAATTTTAAAAATCACTACTTGGAAACTCAAACTGCACCCTACTGGACAATAGACTCCAAAATTCCATTCTATCGTCCATCCTGAATCTCTCTCTCCCAGCCTCTTTAATACATCACAGAGAGAGAGAGTGAGAGAGAGAGAGAGAGAGAGAGAGAATAAAATATAGCTCAATATTATAAAATGTCACGAGGTAAAAAATTTGGGTTTCAATTGAAGTTATAGCAGATACCCCCCCCCCACACACACACACACACACACACACACACACACCCGGGTCTAGTCCAGTTACAGTAAACACAATAACAGTACTGTGAGTCATGGCTGGGTTGTTATTATGGCAGCAGTGTGGCTGCTCGTGAAAGCTGATGTTAGGGTGTAGGAGGAGCCACAGGCTTCTGTCGTCAGTAAAGATGAAGAGCATTTCTGAATACGACTTGTACAACTTCTGAGGAACCAAGTCGGGTTCGCTCTGTATAAGAACAAATCATTTCATTAATCCCAATCATTCATTCATTTCTCATGTCGTTTAATCTTAATTCGGGTCGCCGGGAGGCTCCAGCCCAGCACCACCACAGCCGATTCTGTACTATGGCGAGATACACCCTGAATCAGTCTCACCAGGCCATCACAGGGAGACAGACATACAACCATTTACAGGCGCACTCGCACTGTGGGTGATTTGAAACGGCCTGTTAGCCGACTGTGCTTTCGAATTGTGGGAGGAAACTATACTACCCAGAGGAAACCCACACAAGCACCGGGAGAACATGCAGATGCCACACGGAAACGCTCCAAGCATTAGAATCGAACCCGGGACCTTCTTGCTGTGAGGCAAACGTGCCAAAATACAGAAACGTGTGCTTGTGTGTATAAAGGATAGAAACCTTGGAAATCATTCTGGATCGTAAACGGTGCAAGGCTTTAAAACCTGTTTGATTGACAGGCTTTTCAATGAGCTCCTGAAAGATCATCAAAGTAAACAAGCCTGTTTTTTGTCAGCGCTGATGGCTCCTGTTCTTATTTGTTTTTCCAGTCTGTTGTGAGTTGAGTGATGTCTGCGGCTAATCTTTAGTCCAGTCGGTGGAGTGGTGATGACGTTCTGTGTGCTGCTGGACGAGCAGTTCAGTCGAGGCTTTCACGGAGAGCCAAAGTCACAAATTACACTTTTCCCTAAAGCCCTTCGTAGTTGCTTTGGTTTTTGCACTGACATCATTTTTTTCTTTCTTCCTTCCTTTTGGCTTTTTCCCGTTCTCGAGAGTCGCCACAGCGAATCACCTGATTTGCACATTTGATTTGGCATAGTTTTTTTTTTTTTTTTTTTTTTTTTTTTTTTACGTCGGCTGCCCTTCCTGTCACAACCCTTTTAGCGAGGGACAGAAACACAATGACGGCTTTGCAGCTCCTCTTTACGAAAGTCAGCAATGGTTCTTTTACATCGACCTCTCACCATAGACAGTGACAGACATCGCTCGCCTTTGATAACCCAGTTAGCCGCACTGGGGGGGGACAGTGACAACCCTGTGGGGACTCGAACCCCCCAACCTTAGGATCAGCGATCCTGCACCCTATCTACTATTATCACCATAATGAATTCCTGTATTATCCCCGCCTCCCCCACCATAAATACTGTACATCTCCAAGCGGCACACAATATCATTTTAAGTACTCAGTTTATTTAATAGCAGGAACAGTCTGCATCTACAAACTTCACCTTTCAACCAAGTTCAGAGTACAACTTTTCCATGATCTGCATGATCATTTCCAGCTTACTGGTAAAATTCCATCGTCACACTTTGGGAGGCGGAGCCTAAGGGAGTTGGAATCATGTCAAATTGCCATAGGGAAGGTGATTGTGTAATGCAGTCTCTCCCAAACTCGACAGTGTCATATCAGTTGTCAGTGATTCTGTTCAACTCGAACCCTCGCTTCATTTCTAGTTAAGGAAAGGGAGTGATGCGGCGGAGCTTTAGTCCTGCAGTCGGTCCAGTTCTCTCACATCCTTATCTGTACATTCTGTTCAAACAGATCCATTTCCAAACCTTCAGCTTCAGGGTTAATCCCGCTAAGCTTGTCATCTCATAAATCAATAACAAGATACGCCGAACCTCTGCTGAAAGAAAGTTGTAGTATAATATAACTGCAACATTTCAACTTTTCTACCGCAGCTTTACAGTCAAATCAAAGTTATGAGAGAATCACAACACTTGCTTTTTTGTTTTTAGAATCTTTGTCAAGATAGTAGGGAATCTTTCACTGAGCAAAACAATAACAGACATGAACAGGGACAGTTTACATCACTTCATTAAAGGGTACCTGTGGTGACTTTATATTATTAGCCCTTTAAAATGCTCATGTGTCGCAGTATAGATTCCCTCAGGCAACAGCAGACACTGCTTCTTATCGAGTAGTGGACTGCTACACGCAGTCGCACTGATGGGATTCCTTCTTCAAGGCCAGTGGTGGCCTGGTGGTAAAGGTGCTGGATCGCTGATCCTAAGGTTGGGGGTTCAAGCCCCACTCTCCACAGGTTGCCACTGTCCCCCTAGTGCAGCTAACTGGGTTATCAAAGGCCGGCCATGTCTCTCACTGTCTATGGTGTGAGGCTCATGTAAAAGTACAATTGCTGACTTTCGTCAAGAGTAGCTGCATAGCTGTCAGCGTGTTTCTGCCCTGTGATGGTCGTTGAGCTGTCCAGGAGGGATTCTGCCCTCGATAAGAGAGAGCGGATACCTGCAAGGGCCAGAGATGCCAGAAGCATGTCAGCACACCAGTAACCAGTATGATTCCTTCTTCATTTTGGCTGTTGCATCCCTGAAATCAGGCAAACTCGTTGTTTTATCCCATTGGCTGAGCTGTGTACGGTGTATTGAACATATTATCGGTCAGTGCTGAGCCAGGTGTCGCCAGGAAAATGGTGGAGTACAAAGTATATGGCTGCACAAACCACAAGCGAAGAAATTCCATAAAATAGAACAGAACGTCGGGCCGTACTGTGAAAACGTTTCCTGTTCAATGAGCTTCAGTATTCTGTGAGGACCGCTCCAACCCGACCTGCTATCGGCGTGACCTCCAGGCAGAACTACCCAAAATGAAGCCTGAGCTTCTAGGTCTAAAACCAAACACTGCTCCGACAAATTCCATCATTAAAAGTCAAAGGATGGGAACAGACGGGAGCAGAAAGGAACCAGTAAAGGTGGAGAAACTTCAGCACACAGGGAGATTTATTTCTTTTCACCGAAAATGTCACGTGTTACTTTGTTTACTTGTGCCGTACAGTCCGGCCCAACGAGTCTACATCACTTCCAGTTGTTCTGCATTGGTTTGGCCCCTGCTAGTCATCTCCAGGATAAAATTGCTCAGTATTGAGTTTTTCGTGGACATTTACGCTACAATAAAGTTTGTATTGCTTAAACGTGTTCCATTACGCACAGATTATGCTGTAAGAATGAACCTTCCCTTCCGATCGTATTCAGGAAAAAGGACACAATTATTTATTTATTTCCACCACCAAGGTTAGTGTTGATTCGGCCACGAAACGAACTCTTATGACTCGTACTATACAGAAGGTTCTCGTGACCTCTGATGGTGCCTAAATCTGTATGTCGTTATCTTGTATCTAGTAAGCAGTGCATAATGTACCTTTAAAGCTTTACGAGGTATTTATGGTTTGATTCCGCATCTTAAACTTTTTAAAGGTTTCCGCTCACAAGCTAAATAATAAAAATACACCAACAACAAGGAAATGTACAGTTTGTTGCCCTTTCTTCTGAGAGTGCATGAACTGCACTAAATCATGTGAGGTGTCACTGCGGCGAGAACTCTTGCCCTGCTTTTAACACACTTGATATCTGTCAGGTTGGTTTAAATCTGATAACGAGGCCTTGGACTCGGTGTGATACAGTAAACTGTTCCACGATTAGTTCAGTTCTCAGGAAGCTCTTAAGGCGATGAGGAGCGGCGAGAGACTCGAAGGTTGGCGTCTTGCAGACTATTGAAATTTTGGCTTAAAGCTATAAGTTATAATTTACATATATCATGTATTAAACAATATCTGGCTCAGAACAGGTCCATGGATGTACTTTTATACGTTTTAAATACAGTACATTTATTATTATTATTATTATTATTATAATAAAATCCAGTTTTGAGGCAAAGACAGGAGGCAGAGCTGGAGGTAGCGGAGATGAAAATGTTGAGGTTCTCTTTGGGAGTAACGAGGATGGATAGGATCAGGAATGAGGACATCAGAGGGACAGCACATGTAAGACGTTTTGGAGACAAAGTCAGAGAGGCTAGATTGAGATGGTTTGGACATGTACAGAGGAGGGATAGTGAGTATATTGGTAGTAGGATGCTGAGGTTGGAACTACCAGACAGAAGGCCTCGAGGAAGACCAAAGAGAAGATTTATGCATGTGGTGAAGGAGGACATGTAGGTAGTTGGCATAAGAGAAGAAGAAGCAGAGGATAGGGTGAGATGGAGGCAGATCATTTGCTGTGGCGACCCCTGAAGGGAAAAGTCAAAAGGAAAAGTAGAAGAAAGAAGATAAAATCCAGCTTCAGGATCGTCCCTATGGCACATCTGGAGTATGACAGATGTTTGAGATTGAAGGATCTGAGCTGATGTTTTTTTAGGGTGATGTCCTATTCAGTTGGCCTCCCTATGCTGTACTATTCTGTGCTGTGCTGTGCTGTACTGTACTCAGATCATTTGAGTCGCTGCTCAACACTGAAGCCTTTTCCTGCAGGTGAGATGATGTCACGGTTGCCAGATTGGTGAATTTCAGTGGTGAATAATTTGCAATGTTAGTTCATTGCTTTGTTTACCGGTTCAATTTTAAGTTTATTTATGCTTATCAGACAAATTAAAGATTACGATTTCATTTTTAATCATGTACAAAAATGGTTATTCTCAAAACCTTAAATATAAATATTTGAACTATACAGCCTATATTCACCCTGATGTTTAGAGACCTCCTATACAGTTTTTTAACATTTTGAGTAAACAATTTTAATATAAGTTGCTTTATTAGCAATAAGTTTTAGGTATAACAGTTTTTCATATGTGAACTTTGTGAGCTTTACGTGTGTGTTTATATATATTTAAAGTTATAACCCCCTCATGTGATATTTTTTAAATGTACAGCCATGGAAAGTAAAAAAACAACACTTTTAATGGGTGACCTCATAAAGGGCTCATTCAACATTTTCCTAAGTGTACAAAACGTACGCTAGGGGGGAGAGGCGCTTGTGAATATATATATATATATATATATATCTATATCTTCTTTCTCTTCTTTTCCTTTTGGCTGGTCCCTTCAGGGGTCGCCACAGCAAATGATCTGCCTCCATCTCTCCCTATCCTCTGCATCTTCTACTCTTACTCCAACGACCTTCATGTAACCCGGGCCTCGACTGATCCGGTATGAATTTTGTTTTGACCATTTGTATTTTTAATGTGGCAGAAGTTTTACGCCAGATGCCCTTCCTGTCGCAACCCTCTGCATTTCTCCGGGCTTGGGACCGGCATCAGGGGGAGAGACACTGGTTGCAGCTCCTCTTTACGAAAGTCAGCAATGGTTCTTTTACATGCCACTCACCATAGACAGTGAGAGACATGGCCCGCCTTTCATAACCCAGTTAGCCGCACTGGGGGGACAGTGACAACCTTGTGGAGAGTGGGACTCGAACCCCCAACCTTTGGATCAGCGATCCAGTGCCCTATACCACTCGACCACCACTGCCCCATAATCATCCAAAAGCCAATGACCAATAAAACTGCAGACATTTTGAATTATATTTTAATATAAAATAATATTATTAAAAACAAATGTCTGAATATTAATATTAAAGCAAGTGTCATTAAAAAGAATTCTTTAAAAAGTATAACTTTTTTATTTGACTGGTGTATAAAAGAGGTATTGATGAAGGAAATACATTGATTTATTTTATAAAAGAGGTTTGACCATTGTTTTGTTTAATAACTTATTTAAAAATCCTGCCGAGAGATCATCACCGTTTATTTGTCCGCTTTCGGAGTGAGGTCAAAAAAGCGTCCTCTCTGTCCACCTGGGAAAATGTTGACCCCGCCCCTAATCTTGTCATTCACAGAATGTTTCGTGAAAGTTTATTATTCAGAAATCTGGCAACACCAGCTCAAGTTTTTGATTCGGGCTTCTTCGGTTTTGTTGGCGTTGCGCGAGGCATCCGGTGCAGTTCGGAGAGAGCGCGACCTATCACTCACTCATTCACTCACTCATTCTCTCACTCTCTCTCTCTCTCTCTCTCTCTCACACACTCCCTTGTTTATGTACTTGAGGCTCGACCGGCAAACTGAGCCGGTTCTGTGGTGTCAGTGCGGGACCTGCGGCTGAAGCTGATTGTATTCAGGTAGGACCCGCTGCGGGATTTGACCCGAGAACCTTTTGAAGCGAAGGACACCGTCGATTGATTCCTGTCTGAGGTAGTCTGAGGTAGTCTCGGCTGAGCGTGAGGAATGTTGTCGGAATGTTGTAATTTTCCTCAGTTTGTGTGTCACTGGTGTCTTCTGTAAACTTGAACTTACTTGTTTACTGAGTGTTTATTTGGGTATTTTCGAAATGCGTGTGTTAGAAAGAGATGTTAGTGAAATGTTCATGAGGTGTTCGTTTACTTTTATCTTTTTTTTAGTCCTTTAAAAACAAGTTTTGGTCTGTTTATTCTGGGTTGCCAGATTTCCACCTTATTTAGGACCAAAACCTTCCCACTTCCTTGTGAATGGCCCGTTTTGACTACAAAGACCCGCGAGGCGTCCAGTACGTGGTTTAGTAAACTTGATTGAATGGATTGTGGCGTTTGATTAAATCATGGCTGTGCTCTGAGGGGGTAAGACGAGTAAACCCACCCGATCTGGCAACACGGAAAGAAAGACTATTCGTGAGAACCCGGTGGGGTTTTTTTTTTTTTTTTTTGTGCTTTTGCAATGGAACGTTAACAAGGCGTGTGGGAGGGGCGTGTACTCGTGACTTATTACTATTCGGAGCGCAGTGGCGCCTGATTGGTCAACGAAGGTTTGCGCCAGCGGTCGGTAGTTCCCGCCCACAGCACGCCCAGCTGTCTGGTATAAAGTGAGGAAAGAGCAGTGGAGGAGTTGAGTGAGGCTTTTGTGTGGTTTTTGGGTTGGTGCCCGCCTTGGAAAACTACAGCGACAGTCATCATGACCATTCAAACGGAGACGAGCGTGAGCGCTCCCGCCATGACCTACTCTAAGACCAGGGGGCTGGTGGCTAATCTCAGTGGTAGGCTTTCAGTCGAGCTGTGCTGAATGGAGCTGCTTCAGTGGAAGAATATCAAGTGACTCCTTTTCTCTTTTCTTCTCTCTGTGTCTGTCTCTCACAGCTTTTATGAAACAGAGGAAAATGGGACTGAATGACTTTATTCAGAAACTGGCGACCAGCTCCTACGCCTGCAAACAGTGAGTATCAGATCACTTATTAAAAAAAAGATTTAGTGGATAAATATCTTTATATGGTTAATTTTAATTTATATATATATGATTTGTGAGTTGTATTTTAGGTGTCATTGCAATATCCATACACAAAATGCATGCAAAGCAAAAATAATAATTTTGTTATTTCTTTCTTCTGCTGCAGCCCAGAGGTGGATTCCATCCTGACCCTGACCCCACCACAAGATCCAGAACTTATGACGAGCAACCCATCTCCTCCTGTAAGTATCTGCATGTCCGTGTTTATGCATGTGTACATGAGAGAGTCACAGAAAGACATACATCCGACCATGAGCCTGTCTCTTTCCGTAGCCCAGTCCGACCCAGCAGATAAACCTGGGGCCGTCGTCCAACCCGACTGCTAAGCCCTCCGACTTCAATTTCCTGAAGGTTATCGGAAAAGGCAGCTTCGGGAAGGTTCTTCTGGCTCGCCATCGTGGCGATGACCAATTCTACGCAGTGAAAGTGCTACAGAAGAAGGCCATCCTGAAGAAGAAAGAGGTGTGACATGGGATCTATTTAAATGGGCCATACTGGGTTCGGGGTCTGATGTGGGTTTTTTATTTTTCTCCCTTCATTGTTACAGATGAAAGTCTTTTTGGTTATCTAAGCTTATTAAAAGGTTACGCCACCGATTCTTAACCTGCTGAATACATGAGTCCTGTCTCCAAGTCAGTTACATGTACATAGTAAGATAATTTATGTAAAAGGATGTTGGAAGGTTCATGTTACTGAACTCGATGACTCCCCTTATGAATGAAATTCAGGCCAAGAGGTGAATGTGAGGAAGTGTGATCATGTGTGTTGCTCGTGGTGAAACCACAAGTACTATCAATATGTGAGATAAAGATGAGATTGGATTTTTCCCTTTAATCCATTTCAATTCATTAGCGTCATTTTAGTGTGAAATTAAAATGAGCAGACATCGTCGTGTGCTGATGTTTACACTGATAATTAGAATTAAGCTGTTTTCCGATACTGCCCCCCCCCCCCCCCCCCCCCCCCCCCGTTCTTTTGTGCGTTGCAGGAGAAACACATTATGTCCGAACGTAACGTGTTGTTGAAGAATGTGAAGCACCCGTTCCTTGTGGGCCTGCATTACTCCTTCCAAACTGCCGACAAACTCTACTTTGTGCTGGACTACATCAACGGTGGTGAGGTAAGATTACCCTGGTGTGTTCAGGGACCATTTCTGTGTGTGAAACGGGAGACAAATGGAGACAGAGAGCGGATATCCCTTCTGTGCTCTTTAAAGAGAGCCATTCAGGAAATGACTGGGAGGGGGTGTGTGTGTCTGTGTGCGTGTGTGTGCGTGCGTGCGCATGCACGCACACGCGTTGAAGTTTAAGGAGCAACTCAATTTAGTAGCACTGGAGGTGTGTGTGTGTGTGTGTGTGTGTGTGTGTGTGTGTGTGTGGTATCTTTCAGTAGAGTACAGTCACTTCCTTCCATTGTTTGAAGAATGAAGAAAGCAATGATTAAATATGGCTCACAGGTTGTAGAATCAAGGACTTAATCCTCTCTCTCGCTCTCTCTCTCTCTAGCTGTTTTATCACCTTCAGAGGGAACGGTGCTTCCTGGAACCTCGAGCTCGTTTCTATGCTGCAGAAATCGCCAGTGCTTTGGGATACCTGCATTCACTCAACATCGTCTACAGGGACCTGAAGCCCGAAAACATCCTCCTGGACTCGCAAGGACACATCATTCTTACTGACTTTGGCCTCTGCAAGGAGAACATCGAGCCTAACGGAACCACATCCACCTTCTGTGGGACGCCAGAGGTACGTCTCCAGGCTACCTGTCTGTGCTGCTTCACCACTAAGTTACTGTAGAGACTGGTGGAGTACAAATGACTCTGTTTGTGTCGTGTAATTAAAAAAGGAGCCAAAAATAACACTTTATTTACACAAGTTTCCCTTTCCTTTCAGTATTTGGCTCCAGAGGTGTTGCATAAGCAGCCGTACGACCGGACAGTGGACTGGTGGTGTTTGGGTGCTGTGCTCTATGAGATGGTGTATGGCTTGGTGGGTATTACATCATACAGGAAAATCACATGTCATTCCATTCATCACCAAGATGGGCGATTTAACTTTTTTTTTTTTTGGACCCATAGCCTCCATTTTATAGCCGCAACACAGCGGAGATGTACGACAACATCTTGAACAAACCACTGCAGCTGAAACCAAACATCTCCAACGCTGCCCGCCATCTTCTGGAGGGTCTGCTGCAGAAGGACCGTACCAAGAGACTAGGCTGCACTGATGACTTTGTAAGCATTCAGTTGGATGGCATTGTGTGTGAACATTTAATACATTTTATTTTTGTTTTTTTTCCCTGATGGTCTCCTCTCTACTTTATTTCCAGATTGAGATCAAGAATCACATGTTCTTCTCCCCCATCAATTGGGATGATCTGAATGCTAAGAAACTCACCCCTCCCTTCAATCCCAATGTGGTAGGTTCTGTTACTGTGCTGTAGGTTTGCTGAAAGGATGAGGGTATTGATGGGAGTTTATACATGTTCCCCACGCTCTGAGTGTTCTCAGCTGTACGTGATTAGCAACTCTGGGAAAACTTTTAAGGTTCCTTAGGGGTTTTCGAAGTCATGAGTGGGGTCATTGGGTCATCAGTTCAAAGGTCACAGATTAAATCAGACACTCAGTCTAGTATGAATGTAGTATTTTATTAATGAATTATTCCAGTTAGAACTGGACTTGAAGGATCAGTATTTAATAACAATCCGCATACTGGTCCACTTCTCTCTGCACAGTTTCACTGAGGCATCCTGGGAATGTAGGATTTGACTACATTGATCTTTTATTTCTGTCATGATTAAACTGAATGATTTGTAATAGTTAAAATAATAATAAGAAGAAATATATAATTAGGAGGGGGGAAATGTGTGCACAGTATATTCATGTTCAAAATAAAATTTCTTTCTTTCTTGTCCTTTCACAGACCGGCCCCAATGATCTAAGGCACTTTGACCCAGAGTTCACGGACGAGCCAGTGCCGAGCTCCATCGGCTGCTCCCCAGACAGCGCTCTGGTGACGGCCAGCATCAGTGACGCAGCCGAGGCCTTTCTGGGCTTCTCCTACGCCCCTACTATGGACTCGTACTTGTAGACTGACCCCATCCCATAGACTCTGAAACCGTAGCTCATTGCCATGGAAATGCCGTCCCATGGAGTCCCACCTGTAGTGCATCACTATGAGAATGAAGCCAGCCCCTTTGCCCCGCCCCCAGATTGGGGGCCCCTGTTTGCACATGGCCTTAGGCAGCTCCATAGGCCTTGGTTTAAAGGCCTAAATCGTACACATGAGAGAATTTACCTTCTTTCATCATCATCGTTGTCGTCTTGTTTGTCTCTGCAGAGCATGGTTACGTCTTCGCTTACATCCGTCCTGGTCAGATTGTTCGGAACAGACAGAGAGCGCGAATGTGTAAAAGTGCTAATGGACCCCCCCCACACACACACACACACACACACTCACACACCCCACCCACATTCGAGGGTTTTGCTGTTGTCAGAATGTGAATGCTTTGCTTCCAGAGGACTGTGTGTATATGTGCCTTCATCCTCCCCTCTTCCTCATGAGTCCTCTGGGTCATGTGACACAATCTGTCACCAATTGCATGACCTCTGGTTTGGTTGCACAATAAGCCTCTGATTTTTAAGACATCACATATGTTTTACTTTTAAGTTCTGTCCATTTTTCATTCCCTTTACTGGAGTGGTCCAACGCTGGAAGGTATCTGCTGCTATGTATGTGTAGATAGACACCTGGACAGACCAATCAGACGCCTTTTTTGTCTTACCTTTAGTCTTCCAGCCTCCTTTTGTGATGTAAAGAATTCGCTCGGGAAAAAAAAAAGCATTCCGTCTGCATCCACTCGCCACATTCCACTTGATATTACTGTGTACTGCTATTTAAGTTTGTTTGTATATTTTGAGTCTGTGTTAGGGTTTAATATATGGAACAAAGCAACTAAGGATATGCTTACACGTGATAACTGTTAAAACATGTTCTGTAAAGTTGTAAAATGTTTGATTAATGTGACTGTTTGGTTTGCAATAAAACAATATTGTTATTTTCCCCAAAATGTCCATGTTTCCTCACTGCGTTTACTGGATCTCGGGGCTCGTGATCGATGGGAGCACAATCCAAAGTAACTGAAGATATCCTTTCATCTTCTCTACGGGAGGTTCAGCCAGACCCACATCAACTGAGATGTTGTATTACTGTGTGGCGTCACCACGTGTGCTGCACAGCCTGAGGGTCCAGCGTTTGCGTTTCCGGCTGGCCGAGGGTGTGTCTGTGGTGTTTACATGTTCTCCATGTGTGCGTTTCCTCCTACAATCTAAGGACATGCATGCCAAGCTAATTCCCTCCAAGTTGCACCGTGGTGTAAGTGGCAGTGTGTTGCCTTGCAATGAACTGCTCAATGCTGATCAAGTGTACACCCACCTTCACCCAGAGTTGGCTGAGACAGGCTTTGGTCTCCCCATGACCATTATTACGATTAAGCAGTTTGAAAAATGAATATTATATATAAATGGTGCATCACCACAACATTAGTCCAGTTGTTAAAAATAATTTATAGGACATTATGAATCTATTGTCAATTATCTTTAAACCGAGAAGCATTGCGGAAAGCTCTCTGGGTGGGACATCCCTGGGTGGTAAAGCCCCCTCCCTGTGACCTCATGGGGTGTAGATCTGCCACTCATTGGTGTGGCATTGTGTATTGAGTTTTAATTCAAAGTACAGGTCATATTAATATATGATGTTAGAATAATTGTTTGGCCTCAAACGGCTCCCTGGTGTGGCGTTTCATGAATGTCTGACCAGGAAGAGACCAAGGAGGCGACTTCGGACACACTGGAGGGATTATGTCTCTCGGCACGTCTGGGAACGCCTCGGTGTCCCCGCAGAAGAGCTGGAGGAAGTGGCTGAGGGGAGAGTGACGTCTGGACCTCACTGCTTAGGCCGGCCGCTGCCCCCACACCCTGACCCCAAATTATGCGGAGGAAGATAATTATGATGATTATTTTTGGTATTTATGGGGAAAAAAATAAAAAAAATAATACATGAACCAAGTGAGATCAGAGAGCTCTTTCCAACTCTCATATTTTTTATGAACTTTTGCTACACTGGAGTCATTGAGTAGTAACACATTCCATATGCATACGATATCTAAAGTTCTTATCTGTCGGGGGCCGTGGGGAAGCTGAAGCCAATCCCGGCTGATTCTGGGTGACAGGAGGCGAGATACACCCTGAACAAGCTGCCAGTCCTTCTGTATGATTGACACAGATCCAAACAACCGCTTACAAACACTCCAGTTTTTACTTATGGGCGATTTTCAATCGCCAGTCTACCTAATGTACGTGTTTTTGAACTGTGGGAGGAGACCAGTGTACCCAGAGGAAACCCGTGCAACCGCAGGGAGAACATGCAAACCCACTCCAAACATAACAACGATTTGCAACCTGAACATTTTTGCTTTGAGATGGTGGTGCTTTCGCTGAGCTATCACCTGGACGCCTTTACATTATTCACCAACCCCCAGACTGGGATGAACCCGTTTTTCATACCGCTGTGTTTGCCCTGCAGTTCGCCTGGTTTTAATCAGATAATTATCAGCCAGCATTGATTTTAAGCAGGAAACACAGTTTGGAAATGAAATCAACAGTGCTGAGAGCTCCACGGGTGGAAAACAAATCAGTCACTGGTGATATCACAGTGTGGAAGTCATGTGATACGCTGGCAGGACATCATGACCGACAGAGGGACATGGAGTCTGGTCCCTGAGTGACACGAGTCCTTACATGGGATTAAAAACCATGAAAAAAAATTCCTGATTCACAGAAAAGAAACTGGTACGTAAATCCCACTCTGATCCATTCGTATCATCTCCTCATGCCAGAGAAACTGGGCTGCTGAGCGTCATTTACTAAATCCCAATTTCTCAGTGGTGGTCTTGTAGTGGTCTCCTTTTCAGTGCGACCTCGACTTACGAAATTAAATCTGTTCCGAGGGCAAGCTTGTAAGTCAAAATATTTTTAGATGAAACAAAAATTCCCATCAGAAATAATAGAAATCCAATTAATCTGTCCCAAGCCCCTCCTACCTGCACCAAACATGCATATTTCACATAATATATTAAAGATAAACATGTAAAAACAATAAATATTAAATAATAATAACAATGATAATAATAATAATAATAATAATAATAATAATAAAACATGCCAGTCAACATTAATAATAATTAATAATAAATAATAATAAAACAAGAATAAACAATAAGTCCACTAACCCTTCGTGAAGATGTCACGTGGGCAGGCATGAGGTGGTGAGTAACAGGAGGATGAGGAGAATTTTGTGCATGTGCACGCTACGAATGCCAGCAAGGAAAGGCTTGTGGTGAGCTCCCACATGGTCAGTGCTTCTCAATTAGTCGGGTGTGCTTCAGTGTGATGCCGGTGGGGGGGGGGGGGGGGGGGGGGCATATGACCCTGGGGAACATGCTTTTTTGCCATACTGTACTGGAATTAAGTGTAATTGCGCACCCTCTACAGTAGGTGGCAGTGGTGCTCTCACTGTGTTCCCTATGGTGTTAGAAAAAAGCACTGAGCAAACGATATGAAGTGCAGTGAACACTACTTATAGACACATGCAGGGTGCTGGAGGGGGTGTGAAATGTTTTTTTTTTTCTTCCAAGAGGGGGTGTGAGAGAAAATAATCGAGAAACCCTGCACAAGGCGTTCTCGGGATGTGGAGGAATACACAAGGAAGAATACGAAGCTAATCGGCCCGGAAGAGCCATTTCCCCAGCAGAGCTCGTAAATCAAAATTTTGCTGGTTGGATGGGGCGGATTTTTGGTGGATCGAAGGTCGTATCATGTAAAAATCGTTATAAAAGACACTCGTAAGTCAAGGTACCACTGCATCTCAGTAGTGGTCTTGTAGTGGTCTCCTTTCCATAGTACAGGGTGTTTAATTTAGGGCTGAAAGTGCCAATAATTGGCGTAGAATTCGTACGTGTAAACGATGGGGTGCATGTGTGCTGGCGTGTAGAGATTTTTGTGTATGTATGGATTATGGGATGAATTCTCAGGCTTTTGCTTTTTAATAGCTCACCTGACGTTAGCAGATAAGGGCTTCTTCCATTTTCACTTTGAACTCACAGTGCAAACTTGTGCGTCACTCGTCTTGCACAACCCGATCGCGTTGACGTACGTGCACAAACATTTACAGCCAGGCTTTGGCCTCCTGTGCAGTGGTCTCGCAAGAGCAGCGCAATAAGAGTTGACATGAGCAATTAAAAAAAAAAAAACCAGAACCGCCTTTAGAACAGACATCAGATCAGATAGAGAAGCTGAAATTCCTGTCGTAACACAGAGAATTTGCATGCTTGAATGACACGAGCTATTATTCACCGTGTACCTGCTCGGCGATGTTGCGCCAGACTCACATACTTCGAGAGATGCGAAAACATTTCAAATGTTCGATGAAAAAAGCCTTTCTTTGTCACTGTTATAGCCAGATGTTTTCTTTACCACTCATCAGTCAGAGCTGCAGGGAAACTGGAGCCAATACAGCCGTCTTCAGGTGAGGAGCGGGGTACACCCTGAACACGTCACTTGTCTACTGAAGGTCTAACGCAGACACAAGCAACCATCCACACTCACCTTCACATCGATGTATAGCCACGTCACCAAAAGTGTATGTGTTGGGACTACGAAGGAGAAAACCGGAAAACCCCGGAGCACTCCCAGGTCTCGAGGGCGGCTTCCTCCTCCACGAGAGCCGACTCCTCACTTGGTGGTGACAGCTCAGGTCCTATCTTCACCCGAGTGTCCAGAACATATGGCCGTAAGTCCGATGACACGACCGCAAAGACACCATCGATACGCAGCCCAGGGTGACCTGGTGCCAAGTGTACTGACGGACACCCTGTGTTCGGAGATGGTGTCCGTGACGAACAAGCTGTGGATAGCACAGAAGTCCAGTATCTCTCATGTATCACGTCTGATACAGCCGCCCAGGAGCACATATGCAGGGGCTTGAACCCCTTACCTTCTGATCGGTAACCAGGGTCTTAACTGCCAAGTCGCCACAGCCAGAGCCTAAGAGTCTTAATGAAGGCTTTATACCAACAGGGCCGCGGGGAGGCTGCACTATCTTAGTTGACACTGGGAGTAGGCAGGGTACACCCTGAACAACTTGCCAGATTATCACAGGCAACACACACACACACACACACACACACACACACACACACACACACACACACACCTGGGGCGATCCGGAACAGGAATTTAGACTGATGTGCATGTTATTAGAATGCGAATGGCAGAACCCAGAGGAAAAATACAGTCATAGCATGCAAACTCCACACAGAAACACCCTCCTCGATCCTGGGACTCGAACCCAGAACCTTCTAACTATCAGTCAGACGTTCAATCTCAGTCACATCACGGTGTTATTTTCTAGACAGAAATGGGTCCTCTTGATAATGTCACAGCTGGTCGGGTTCACTGCTTTCTACTAAGCCACCAAACCCTCAGTCCTGGGTTCACAGCCACAGCGTTGTACTGCCCCCTACTGGTGTCTCACACAACGCTGCTCCCCTATTGAGAAATTAAACTCGAGTGAAAGCTGTTGTTCATCTTTCATTTCATTTTCTAAACCGCGTTACACTTGCTTGGGCTCACGGGGAGGCAGGAGCCCATCCCAGGTATCTGGCCTTAAGCTTACACATGGCGAGGAGCTCAGACATACTAGTTCAGGGTAGAGCTGCTGTTCCTCGCCATTGAAAGGAATCAGTTGAGGTGGTTCGTGCACTGGAATCAACATTCCGGCTCCTGTCTTGCAACTTTTGGAACGTATCTCCAATACTATTGTGCATAACAATCCTGGTTTGATTCCCAGCTCGGGCGTGTCTGTGTGGAGTTTGCATGTTCTCACCGTGCTTGTGTGGGTTTCCTCCTGGCACGCCGGTTTCCTCCCACAGTCCAAAAACACCCACAGTAGGCTCATGGGTTGTTCCAAATCACCCCGAGGTGTGAGTGTAAATGGTTGTGTGTGTGTGTGTGTGTGTGTATGTGTGTTGCCCTGCGATGGTCCGGCGAGCTGCTCAGGGTGTAACCTGCCCTCACCCAGGCTGAGATGTGCCCCAGCAAGTATAATTAGGATTAAGTGGCTTAGAAAATGGATGTATAATAATAATAATGATAATCAATTCAGTAAATATCATTTCATCACAAGATGGGTAATTAGTTGGATTACTATCAATAAATAGTTTGCTGCCCCATTACATCATTTAATTGTTTACACTTCTAAAAATATCTTTTCTACCAACTTGCAGCTATAACTCTATTATTTATATCTGAGATAAGTCAATATAACGTGAAGGAAATAAAATAACAAAAACAGAACAATATACTAATGTTCATCCATTCATTTTCTGAACCGCTTAATCCTAATTAGGGTTGCGGGGAGGCTGGCACCCATACCAGCCGACTCCTGGCGAGGGCAGAGTACAAGGCCATCGTGGGACTGAAACACACTGACGGCTATCGAAAGTCAGCAATGGTTCTTTTACGTGAACCTCACACCACAGACAGTGAGAGACACGGCCGGCCTTTCATAACCCAATTAATGCACTGGGGGGGACAGTGACAACCCGTGGAGAGTGGGGCTTGAACCCACAACCTTAGACTCAGTGATACAGCACCAGGCCACCACTGCCCAATATACTAATGTAAAAACCCTAATTAGAAGTGAATCACATCCAGAACAACTTTAATCCTTCTTTGAATAAATTAATGCTTATTGTTGTTGTTGTTGTTGTTGTTGTTGTGAACTGTTTTATGAAGATAATGTTCCAGTTCTTTGAAGGATGAAACAGGTTCTATCTGCTTGATGTCCTGTACTTCAGAACTTCCTGTAAAAGCTGCAGTGTTGCTAGCGGGTGGTTCTGGAGGTCACAGATGACTCCAGCTGTTCCTGTGATGGCACCGAGTACTGATAGCTGCTGATAGTCCTGCAGTGGGAACATCTCTCCCGGAAGCAGCTGATGCAGCGGTGCTTTAGTCTGTTCAGCTCTCACTCCCTTATCTGTACACACTGTTCTCTTCTCAAGCCAATAACACCATCAATGTCAGTGAATTGTTATCTTGTGGATAGCTAATGCTAATCAGGTGGTAAATCTGCGCTGTAGTAGAGCCGTATTTAATACACCTGAGATTTCTCACCTGAGTAGTGTGAGCTCGCCACAAGCTTTGTGACACTGTCCGATATTAAATACACTTTACACCGCGATGCCAAACATACTTTTGCTCTTTTGTTTAGCAGATTAAAATGAAAACTCGTATAGCTGAGACTATTGAGACATTTTCTTTTATTAAGCCACGC
>CM045738.1:50674796-50724796 GCA_024760905.1 Plotosus lineatus
GAGGGTGTCTGAGAGAGAGTGAGGGGTGTGCGAGAGAGAGTGTGAGGGTGTCACGAGAGAGAGTGAGGGTGTGAGGGTGAGAGAGAGTGAGGGTGTGTGGGAGAGAGTGAGGGTGTGTGGGAGAGGGAGAGAGCGTGAGGGTGAGGGAGAGAGCGTGAGGGGTGAGTGAGAGAGCGTGAGGGGTGTGCGAGAGAGAGTGAGGGTGTGCAGAGAGAAAGTGAGGGTGTCTGAGAGAGAGTGAGGGTGTGCCAGAGAGAGAGTGAGGGGTGTGCCAGAGAGAGAGTGAGGGTGTGCCAGAGAGAGAGTGAGGTGTGCGAGAGAGAGAGAGAGAGTGAGGGGTGTGTGAGAGAGAGAGGGAGAGAGAGAGTGAGGGGTGTGCGAGAGAGAGAGAGTGAGGGTGTCACGAGAGAGAGAGAGTGAGGGTGTGCGAGAGAGAGAGTGAGGTGTGCGAGAGAGAGAGTGAGTGGTGTCTGAGAGAGAGAGTGAGGTGTGCGAGAGAGAGAGTGAGGGGTGTCACGAGAGAGAGAGTGAGGGTGTGCGAGAGAGAGTGAGGGTGTGCGAGAGAGAGAGTGAGGGTGTGCAGAGAGAGAGTGATTGGTGTCACGAGAGAGAGAGTGAGGGGTGTGCGAGAGAGAGAGTGAGCGGTGTGCGAGAGAGAGAGAGTGAGGGGTGTGCGAGAGAGAGAGAGAGAGTGAGGGGTGTGCGAGAGAGAGAGAGAGTGAGGGGTGTGCGAGAGAGAGGGTGTGAGGGGTGTGCGAGAGAGAGAGTCACGAGGGAGGGCGAGAGAGCGTGAGGGGTGAGCGAGAGAGCGTGAGGGGTGAGCGAGAGAGCGTGAGGGTGAGAGAGAGTGAGGTGTGTGGGAGAGGGAGAGAGCGTGAGGGTGAGTGAGAGAGAGTGAGGGATGTCACGAGAGAGTGAGGGCTGTGCGAGAGAGAGAGTGAGGGCTGTGCGAGAGAGAGAGTGAGGTGTGCGAGAGAGTGAGGGTGTGCGAGAGAGAGTGAGGGTGTCAGAGAGAGTGAGAGAGCGTGAGGGTGAGAGAGAGTGAGGGTGTATGGGAGAGAGAGTGAGGTGTGTGGGAGAGGGAGAGAGCGTGAGGGGTGTGCGAGAGCGTGAGGGGTGTCTGAGAGAGAGTGAGGGGTGTGCGAGAGAGAGTGAGGGTGTGCGGGGTGTGTGAGAGAGTGAGGGTGTGCGAGAGAGAAAGGGAGAGAGAGCGAGAGAGTGAGGTGTGCGAGAGAGAAAGAGAGAGAGAGAGAGGGAGGGTGTGCGAGAGAGAGAGAGGGAGAGAGAGTGAGGGTGTGCGAGAGAGAGCGAGGGGTGTCACGAGAGAGAGAGAGAGTGAGGGGTGTCACGAGAGAGAGTGTGAGGGGTGCGAGAGAGAGAGAGAGAGTGAGGGTGCGAGAGAGAAAGGGAGAGAGAGAGAGAGTGAGGGATGTGCGAGAGAGAGAGTGAGGGTGTGCGAGAGAGAAAGAGAGAGAGAGAGAGAGACTGAGGAGTGTCGAGAGAGAGAGAGAGAAAGTGAGAGGTGTGCGAGAGAGGAGAGAGAGTGAGGGTGTGCGAGGAGGGGAGAAAGTGAGGGGTGTGCGGGAGAGGGAGAGAGAGTGAGGGTGTGCGAGGAGGGGAGAAAGTGAGGGTGTCGGAGAGGGAGAGAGCGTGAGGGGTGAGTGAGAGAGCGTGAGGGGTGAGTGAGAGAGCGTGAGGGGTGAGCGAGAGAGTGTGAGGGGTGAGCGAGAGAGTGTGAGGGTGTGCGGGAGAGAGAGAGAGAGCATGAGGGTGAGAGAGAGTGAGGGGTGTGCAGGAGAGGGAGAGAGCGTGAGGGGTGAGTGAGAGAGAGTGAGGGGTGTGCGAGAGAGAGTGAGGGGTGTGCGAGAGAGAGAGTGAGGGGTGTGCGAGAGAGAGAGTGAGGGGTGTGCGAGAGAGAGTGTGAGGGGTGTGCGAGAGAGAGAGTGAGGGTGTGAGGGTGAGAGAGAGTGAGGGTGTGTGGGAGAGTGAGGGTGTGTGGGAGAGGAGAGAGCGTGAGGGGTGAGTGAGAGAGCGTGAGGGGTGAGTGAGAGAGCGTGAGGGTGTGAGAGAGAGCGTGAGGGGTGTCACGAGAGAGAGAGTGAGGGTGTGCGAGAGAGAGCGTGAGGGTGTGCGAGAGAGAGCGTGAGGGGTGTCGCGAGAGAGAGCGTGAGGGTGTGCGAGAGAGAGCGTGAGGGTGTGCGAGAGAGAGAGTGAGGGGTGTCTGAGAGAGAGAGTGAGGGGTGTCACGAGAGAGAGTGAGGGGTGTCTGAGAGAGAGTGAGGGTGTCACGAGAGAGAGAGTGAGCGGTGTCGAGAGAGAGAGTGAGGGTGTCACGAGAGAGAGAGAGTGAGGGTGTCACGAGAGAGAGAGAGTGAGGGGTGTCAGAGAGAGAGAGTGAGGGTGTCACGAGAGAGAGAGTGAGGGTGTCACGAGAGAGAGAGTGAGGGTGTGCGAGAGAGAGTGAGGGGTGTGCGAGAGAGAGAGTGAGTGGTGTCACGAGAGAGAGAGTGAGGGTGTCACGAGAGAGAGAGTGATTGGTGTCTGAAGAGAGAGAGTGAGGGTGTGCGAGAGAGAGAGTGAGGGTGTCTGAGAGAGAGTGAGGGTGTCTGAGAGAGAGAGTGAGGGGTGTGAGAGAGAGAGTGAGGGTGTCTGAGAGAGAGTGATTTGTGTCACGAGAGAGAGAGTGAGGGTGTCTGAGAGAGAGAGTGAGGGGTGTCTGAGAGAGAGAGAGAGTGAGGGTGTCTGCGAGAGAGAGAGAGTGAGGGTGTCACGAGAGAGAGTGCGAGGGAGGGCGAGAGCGTGAGGGTTGAGCGAGAGAGCGTGAGGGTTGAGCGAGAGAGCGTGAGGGGTGAGCGAGAGAGCGTGAAAGTGAGAGAGAGTGAGGGGTGTGTGGGAGAGGAGAGAGCGTGAGGGGTGAGTGAGAGAGAGAGTGAGGGCTGTGCGAGAGAGAGAGTGAGGGCTGTGCGAGAGAGAGAGTGAGGGGTGTCACGAGAGAGAGAGTGAGGGGTGTGCGAGAGAGAGTGAGGTGTGCGAGAGAGAGAGTGAGAGAGCGTGAGGGTGAGAGAGCGTGAGGTGAGAGAGAGAGAGTGAGGGTGTATGGGAGAGAGAGCGTGAGGGTGTGCGAGAGAGTGAGGGTGTGCGAGAGAGAGTGAGGGTGTGCGGGGTGTGCGAGAGAGAGTGAGGGTGTGCGAGAGAGAAAGGAGAGAGAGCGAGAGAGTGAGGGTGTGCGAGAGAGAAAGAGAGAGAGAGAGAGAGAGTGAGGGTGTGCGAGAGAGAGAGAGAGAGAGAGTGAGGGGTGTCTGAGAGAGAGCGAGGGTGTCTGAGAGAGAGAGAGAGAGAGTGAGGGTGTGCGAGAGAGAGAGAGTGTGAGGGGTGTCACGAGAGAGAGAGAGAGTGAGGGTGTGCGAGAGAGAAAGGGAGAGAGAGAGAGTGAGGGATGTCTGAGAGAGAGAGTGAGGGTGTCTGAGAGAGAGAAAGAGAGAGAGAGAGAGTGAGGGTGTGTGAGAGAGAGAGGAGAGAGAGAGTGAGGGTGTGCGAGAGAGAGAGAGAGAGAGTGAGGGTGTGCGAGAGGGAGAGTGTGAGGGTGTGCGAGAAAGAGAGTGTGAGGGGTGTCACGAGAGAGAGTGAGGGTGTCTGCGAGAGAGAGAGTGAGGGGTGTCTGAGAGAGAGTGAGGGTGTCGACAGAGAGAGAGAGTGAGGGGTGTGCGACAGAGAGGGTGTGAGGGTGTCTGAGAGAGAGAGAGTGAGGGGTGTGCGAGAGAGAGAGAGAGAGAGAGAGAGTGAGGGGTGTGCGAGAGGGAGAGTGTGAGGGGTGTGCGAGAAAGAGAGTGTGAGGGGTGTGCGAGAGAGAGAGTGAGGGGTGTGCGAGAGAGAGAGTGTGAGGGTGTCAGAGAGAGAGAGTGAGGGGTGTGAGAGAGAGAGAGTGAGGGTGTGCGAGAGAGAGAGAGAGAGTGAGGGGTGTGCGAGAGAGAGTGTGTGTGAGGGGTGTGCGGGACAGGGAGAGAGAGTGAGGGGTGTGCGGGAGAGGGAGAGAGAGTGAGGGGTGTGCGGGAGAGGGAGAGAGAGTGAGGGGTGTGTGGGAGAGGGAGCGTGAGGGGTGTGCGAGCGAGAGAGCGTGAGGGGTGTGCGAGCGAGAGAGTGAGGGGTGTGCGGGTGAGAGAGTGAGGTCTGGGTGAGAGAGTGAGGTGAGACATACTGGCACCTTTACCATTATCTTTGCAGCTTTGTTCCTGTATGCTACAGTTGCAGTGCCCTGGTGGGAGAGCCATGGGTCCTCCGACCGAGACTGAACGAATGGACTCTGACTGTTTAATGCAGGTGGAGCGACGATCTTGGGATGGGCGCACGCACGCAGAGAAAGCTGCACCCGCAAGCACAGGTAGCATTTGGGTCATGGAAACTATATGGGTTCCGTCTAATCTTTTAGTTCTGTTGGTAAACATGTCAGACTACTTTTCTGTTTTTCATTTTAATGAAAATGTACACTGGCAGAGTGTGTGTGTTTCTGTGCGCACGCGTGGGTTTCGGTGCGTGCGTGCGCGTGTCTTTCTGCGTGCGCGTGTCTTTCTGCGTGTGTGTGTCTTTCCGCGTGCGCATGTCTTTCTGTGTGCGCATGTGTTTCTGCATGCATGTGTTTCTGTGTGTGTTTCTGTTCCTGTGTGCGCGCGTGTGTGTCTCTGTGTGCGCGCGCGTGTGTGTTTCTGCATGCGTGTGTGTCTCTGCGTGCGTGTGTGTCTCTGTGTTTCTGTGCGTGTGTTTCTCTGCGTGTGTGTGCGTGCTTCTGTCTGTGTGTTTCTGTGTCTCTGCGTGTTTCTGCGCACACGTGTCTCTGTGTGCGCACGTGTCTCTGTGTGTGCGCATGAATCTGCGTGCGTGTCTCTGTCTGTGCGCGTGCATGTCTCTGTCTGTGCGCGCGCGTGTCTCTGTCTGTGCTCGCGTTTGTGTCTCTGTGTTTCTGCATGTGCGCGTGTTTCTCTGCGTGTGTTTCTCTCTCTTGCACACCCCTCACTCTCTCTCTCTCTCTCTCGCACACCCCTCACTCTCTCTCTCTCACACACCCCTCACTCTCTCTCTCTCACACACCCCTCACTCTCTCTCTCTCGCACACCCCTCACTCTCTCTCTCGAACACCCCTCACTCTCTCTCTCTCTCTCTCTGGCACACCCCTCACTCTCTCTCTGGCACACCCCTCACTCTCTCTGCGTGCATGTGTGTGTGCGCGCGCGCGCGTGTTTCTGTGCACGCGCGCGTGTTTCTGTGTCTCTGTGTGTGTGTCTGTGTGTCTGTGTTTCTGTGTGGGCGCGTGTTTCTGTGTGCGTTTCTGTGGAGGTATTTCTGCGTGTCTGTGTATGTGTGTGAGTGTGTTATTTTAAACATGATTTAACAGTTTGAAGTCATTTAAAAAAATGTGTTAATTACTATATTTCTGAAATTTTTGTAAACGATATTCAGAGCCACACCCAAAACCTGTTGATTTATTTTGCAAACCAGCTGAGAATGAAGCCATTTACATTGTTGTGTAACCGGTTGTAAATATTGGGCTGTTATCTGAACTAAACTCTGGACTTTACAAGGCCAAAGTTGATGAATATGATCATCTACCTGTTCCCTTTATTCTCCATTTGTCTCATTACAGTAAAATGGGTATTGCATTAGAAATTATTGCACTTTTTCCAACTTTAAATGTAATTTATTTTACTTGAATGGCTGAAAATTTCTGACCTGTTTGGGTTTGTTTGTCTAAAATCTTGAAACATATACTAATACAAAATTTGTAAAACTTGGTTTCATTTTAAGGTTTTTAATATCAGCTACACAATTGTATCAATAACAACAATAATAATCCTATATTAAGTACCCACTTTGCTTTGATGGGTCACATATACAGGTCCTTCTAAAAAAATGAGCATATTGTGATTAAGTTCATTATTTTCTGTAATGTACTGATAAAAATTAGACTTTCATATATTTTAGATTCATTACACACAACTGAAGTAGTTCAAGCCTTTTATTGTTTTAATGTTGATAATGTTGGCAAAAAAGTAAAGAAAAAACAAAAATCCTTATTTCAAAAAATTAGCATATTTCATCCGACCAATAAAAAAAGTGTTCTTAATACAAAAAAAAGTCAACCTTCAAATAATTATGTTGAGTTGTGCACTCAATACTTGGTCGGGAATCCTTTTGCAGAAATGACTGCTTCAATGCGGGCGTGGCATGGAGGCAATCAGCCTGTGGCACTGCTGAGGTGTTACGGAGGCCCAGGATGCTTCGATAGCGGCCTTAAGCTCATCCACAGTGTTGGGTCTGGTGTCTCTCAACTTTCTCTTCACAATATCCCACAGATTCTCTATGGGCTTCAGGTCAGGAGAGTCGGCAGGCCAATTGAGCCCAGTAATACCATGGTCAGTAAACCATTTAGCAGTGGTTTTGGCACTGTGAGCAGGTGCCAGGTCGTGCTGAAAAATGAAATCTTCATCTTCATAAAGCTTTTCAGCAGATGGAAGCATGAAGTGCTCCAAAATCTCCTGATAGCTAGCTGCATTGACCCCGCCCTTGATAAAACACAGTGGACCAACACCAGCAGCTGACATGGCACCCCAGACCATCACTGACTGTGGGTACTTGACAATGACATGCAAAATTTGCTTTCATCCGAAAAAAGTACTTTGGACCACTGAGCAACAGTCCAGTGCTGCTTCTCTGTGGCCCAGGTCAGCCGCTTCTGTTGCTGTTTCTGGTTCAAAAGTGTCTTGACCTGGGGAATGCGGCACCTGTAGCCCAGTCCACTGCTTCCACAGGTCCCCCGAGGTCTGGAATCGGCCCTTCTCCACAATCTTCCTCAGGGTCCGGTCACCTGTTCTGGTTGTGCAGCGTTTTCTGCCACACTTTTTCCTTCCCACAGACGTCCCACTGAGGTGGCTTGATAGAGCACTCTGGGAACAGCCTATTCGCTCAGAGATTTCTTTCTGTATCTTACCCTCTTGCTTGAGGGTGTCACTGATGGCCTTCTGGACAGCAGTCAGGTCGGCAGTCTTACCCATGATTGTGGTTTTGAGTAATGAACCAGGCTGGGAGTTTTTAAAAGCCTCAGGAATCTTTTGCAGGTGTTTAGAGTTAATTGGTTGATTCAGATGATTAGGTTAATAGCTCGTTTACACTACCTGAACATCATATGCTCATTTTTTGAAATAGGAATTTTGGGTTTTCATGAGCTGTATGCCAAAATCATCATCAGTATTAAAACAATAAAAGACCTGAAATATTTCAGTTGGTGTGCAATGAATCTAAAATATATGAAAGTTTAATTTTTATCAGTACATTACAGAAAATAATGAACTTTATCACAATATGCTAATTTTTTGAGAAGGACTAGTACTACAACACCAGTGTTCCCATTAAAGAGAACTCGGCCAGTACTGTGCTCAGATGATCTGGACTCCGGAAGCTGTCAAGACACTTCATACTGACTCAGGCTGTTAGGCCCAAAGTGCAGAAAGCGTGGGGACAGCGCGGGAGGGGGTATCGCCTGAATGGGGCCAAAGAAGTAGGAGGAACTCGGGATCAACCGGGTACAATAGAATCCCAGACCTTACAAGCACAAACTGGACCACATACTGTATGCAGACAATAACACAATGTGATTTGCTTTGTGACCAAAACTACTGTTAGACCCGCTGTTGTGGTGACTCACTGGATTTGCAGATTCAACATCTGTCCCCTATGAATCTAGTCAGCCAAGAATAATCTATTGAATTTTAAGGCAAAAAAGATATCACCAAAGCAACTGGAGGGTACAAACCCCAGCCAAGCCATAAAACTAAGCACAAAGCACCCCCTGCAGGACCTCCTGGATTACCACACTTTCAAAAAAAAGGGGGGTTTGGGGGGAGGGGTGGTGTGTTCCACATGTTAAATTTAAACTGTTGCCAAACAAATGCAATCTGGATCAGATTTGGATGAAAACCTGGTCTGATATCAGAGCTTGCTTCATGTTTTCTTAGTGTGATCACTTATATGTCATAAAAATAATCTGGAATAATCTCTAAACCTGTGGACTGGATGTTACTAACAAACAAACCCTGGTGAAAGCATGACCTACTTTCGTGGAGGTGAACATGTGAGATATACATGTGTCGATCTAAAAGAAAGAGGCTGTCTGTGCTACAAAGAGCAAAGGATTATCGACCCGAGACACACCTCCAGCAAAATAAATACCTTGGTGTTATGAGTGTATTGTAGTTAAAATTAATATAGACCATAGGACTATACAGAGGTCACACAACAGGTTGGACCCGTGTGCCATTCTGAGTCGATTATATAAAATGTTAGTTTTAATGTGGAGTACGGGAACAATAAAGACTTGTTTCTGCAGTGAGCAACAGGGAGGTAAGAGGTATGAGACTGTGACAGCGACCGAAGTGGCGGTTCAGCCACAAGCAGTAGGTCTGAACAAGATAAGTTGGTGTTTAATAGGAAGGAGGGGTTCAGGAGAAGGAGCTGATTGATAAAGCTCATGGCTCTGAGGTGGTAGTTTGGATAAATGGAGAGTTATAAGGTGGATACGACGTGCTAATCCTGATGATAAACAGATTTAAAACTGTCTTTCAACGGAAGTAATGTTTTGTGTGAGGAGATGTTTCAGGTTCCAAAAACACCACAACTCCAGTGTTGAGAGAGAGAGAGAGAGAGACCACGAGGAGACGGAGGGGTTTTACTAAACTGTGATAACACACATACTTTTTTCTGAGATGTTTCACAACAGTAAAAGTAACATCATCGCACTGTTGGGCCGTCACGGCCTCATCATGTTTTAAACCTCACATATCAACCACCTTGTGTTTGGCTCGGGTCCGGATGAAACTATTTTTGGCTTCCATTCCAAAATGTTTTTCTTAAATGCATGACCCGCTCCAGTGTAACAGGGATTACATGTGAAATGTGAGATGTTGATATACCGTATTTGACATAATAAGCGTCCTGCTCCAATAAGACCCCCCCACCAAATGTTTGTGATCTTATGTCTAATAACCGCTCATGGGTACTGGGAGCAAAATGGTGGATCAAACTTACCAATTTTATTCGATCAGTCTCTGCAGCCATGAGGCGGGAGGGGGGGGGGGGGGGGGGGGCACACTAACCAGCGTCTATCCCCCTTATGCTGGTCCCAAGCCCGGATAAATGCAGAGGGTTGCGACAGGAAGGGCATCCGGCATGAAACTTCTGCCACATTAAAAATGCAAATGGTCAAAACAAAATTCATACCGGATCGGTCAAGGCCCGGGTTAACAACGACCGCCATCAGTGCTGTCAACCAACAGGGTGCTGATGGAAATTGGACTACTGTTGGTCGAAGACGTCGAAGAAGGAGAGGCGGGAGGCGTGTCCGTAGGCAGAGAGAGACGAGGAAATGCGTGAGCCTAGGACTGAGAGTAGGGACTTTGAATGTTGGCACTATGCAAGGAAAAGGTAGAGAGCTGGATGACATGATGCAGAGGAGGAAGGTGGACATACTGTGTTTTCAGGAGACCAGGTGGAAAGGTAGCAAGGCTAGAAGTTTAGGAGCAGGGTTTAAGCTGTTTTATCATGGTGTGGATGGGAAGAGAAATGGAGTCGGAGTCATCTTGAAGGAGGAGTTTGTCAGGAATGTTCTAGAAGTGAAAAGAGTGTCAGACTGAGTGATGAGTCTCAAGTTAGAAATTGAAGGTGTGATGGTCAATGTTGTTAGTGCTTATGCCCCACAGACAGGATGTGAGCGAGAAGAGAAGGAGAGATTCTGGAGGGAGTTAGATGAAGTGATGCAGAGTAACCCCAGAGGTGAAAGAGTGGTCATTGGGGCAGATTTCAATGGACATGTTGGTGCAGGAAACAGAGGGGACGAGGAAGTGATGGGTAGGTTTGGTATCCAGGACAGGAAGTGATGAAGGTACATAAAAATGGAGGCTTCTGCAAAACACAACCAGAGTTCAGCACAATTCTGATCGATGTTCAGATTTGTATAAAGACTGATTATTGTCCTCAGTGAACAGAATCCCAATTGGCCTGATTCATCTCCTGTAACTGTTCTCTGTCCAGACTGTGGAGCCATGCTGGTGGTGTGTGCCGTGTCCGTGGCCTCCCTCAGTGGACTCATGCTGGGCTATGAGATGGGTCTGATCTCTGGAGCTCTCCTTCAACTCAGGGAAGTACTGGCGCTCTCGTGCCCACAGCAGGAACAAGCCGTTGGTGCCCTGCTGCTTGGGGCATTCATGCTTTCAGTCTCCGGTGGGATCATTGTGGACCGTTACGGACGCCGTTTCTCCATCATCCTGACGGCAGCACTGTGCACATGTGGCACATTGTTAAGTGTCTGTACTCCCACCTTCTGGACCCTGGTGGTGGGCCGTGTGTTGGTGGGAATGGCGGTGGCACTCTCAGGTACGGCGTCATGTCTGTACATAGCAGAGGTGGCACCCGCCACCTGGCGCGGGCGGTGTGTATGCATGTATGAACTGATGGTGGTCATTGGTGTCCTGCTGGGATTTGGGCTTAGTTGGGCATTCGCAGGAATGGTGGATGGCTGGAGGTTCATTCTGGGTGGAGTTCTGGTGCCTGCATGCCTGCAGATGGGCATCATGCCTGCATTGCCCCAAAGTCCACGCTTTCTCTTGACTAGGCAGAAACAGAAGGAAGCACGGAAAACTCTTGCCTGTTTACGAGGGACCGTCCCAGAGGCAGTAGAAGAAGAGCTAAAGGTCATCGTGGCAGCTCTAGGTGCTGAGCATCGGCAGGGCTTTCTGGATCTATTTCGCTCTCACGCCAACATGCGGAGGAGGATGTTTGTGGGGGTGGTGCTTGTGCTTCTCCAGCAGGCGACAGGACAGCCCAACCTTTTGGCCTACGCCTCCACGGTGTTGCGTGGAGTGGGATTCCACAGTAACGACGCAGCTACACTCGCCTCCACTGGCCTTGGCGTGATTAAAGTGATCGGTACAGTCCCGGCAATTTTATTGGTTGACCGTATCGGGCCCAAAGCTTTCCTCTGTGTAGGTGCTGTCGTCATGACACTGTCAACTGCAGCACTGGGCGGCATCACGCTACACAGCCAAACACAAGTGGCAAGCCTGTGTCAGAACCCAGGTCAGGTAAACCAGACGGTAATGTGGACGGGCCATGGTGCTCGTGTTAGGACGAATGCACATCCTGCTGATGCTTTGTCAGAACAGAATCACACCCATCTCCAGAGAAATCCTGTAAAGCACACTCCGATGCCCTGGGTTTTAAACTCCACACAGGGCCACCGGGCTGCAGGAACAGACTCCGAGACCCCAACCGAGGATCCTAGGGACGCGAGAGCCGATACTGGGTCGGGATCTGGGTCGGTGAGTGAGGCGTCTCCATCCCTGAAATGGATCTGTTTGGTCAGTCTGCTTATCTATGTGGCTGCTTTCTCCTTCAGCCTGGGACCAAGTAAGTCCAATAACACTTATTCTATACAATTACAATCGAAATATAGAACCACGCCCCGCACCTGTAATACCAAGTGTAGCTCATCACACAGAGTTTACTTGTTTAGCTTCTGACTGCTGCTGCATGGCTGATGAGTGGCACAGCAGTGTAGTGCTTCACACATGTGCCTCACAGCAAGAAGGACCTGGGTTCAAGTCCTGGGCTTGCCATGGGCATTTCTGTGTGGAGTTTTCATGTTCTCCTCATGCGTATGTATGTGTTGGTGTGTGTGTGTTGGGGTGTGTGTTGGTGTTATGGAGGACTGGTGAGCTGTTCAGGTTCGACCTGCCCTCTCCCAGAGTTGGCAGTTCAGTAAATGAATAAATAAATGTGTTTGTGTACTGTATATTTATTTACTCTAAATGAGAACCAGAAGTGTAAATACAGTTCTCACATAACAGCGGTTGAACAAGGAATGCTAACACCACTCGTCTTTAAACCATACGGAGGTAATGGAAGAGAAGCAGATCTATTCATTTCTGAACTCGTGTCAAAACTTTCAAAGAAGAAACAAATTGACTCCCTCCTTTCAGCTGCTCCCCTCAGGGGTCGCCACAGCAAATGATCTGCCTCCATCTCACCTTATCCTCTGCATCTTCTACTCTTACTCCAACTACCTTCATGTCCTCCTTCACCACATCCATAAATCTTCTCTTTGGTCTCCCTCCCCACTTGCTAATCATTGCTACTTCCTGGTTCTCAATGGTCACCTCTTCTACTCTTTTTTAAATCTCTCTCTTCTTCTTCTTTTCCTTTGGCTTTTCCCTTCAGGGGTCTCCACAGCAAACCATCCATTCCATCTCACCCGATACTCTGCATCATCTACTCTTACTCCAACTACCTTCATGTCTTCCTTCACTACATCCATAAATCTTCTCTTTGGTCTTCCTCTCGGCCTTCTGCCTGGTAGTTCCAACCTCAGCATCTGGCTACCAATATACTCACTATCCCTCCTCTGTTCATGTCCAAACCATCTCAATCTAGCCTCTCTGACTTTGTCTCCAAAACATATTACATGTGCTGTCCCTCTGATGTACTCATTCCTGATCCTATCCATCCTCGTTACTCCCAAAGAGAACCTCAACATTTTCATCTCTGCTACCTCTAGCTCTGGCTCCTGTATTTTCCCCAGGGCCACTGTTTTTAAACCATACAACATCGCTGGCCTCATCACCGTTTTGTACACTTTTCCTTTCATTCTTGCCGATACCTTCCTATCACACATCACACCGGATACTTTTCTCCAACCATTCCAACCTGCCTGTCTTTACCTCTTTTCCACACTCTCCATTGCTCTGGATTGTTGAGCTGAAGTACTTAAAATCCTCCCCCTTCCTTATCTCTGCTCCTTGTAACCTCACCGTTCCTGTTGGGTCCTTGTCGTTCACACACATGTATTCTGTTTTACTGAGACTAACCCTCATTCCTCTTCTTTCGAGAGCATACCTCCACCTCTCTAGATTTTCCTGTACTTGTTCTCTGCTCTCACTACAGATCACAATGTCATCTGCAAACATCATAGTCCATGGAGATTCTTGTTTAACCTCGTCTGTCAGCCTGTCCATCACCATAGCAAACAAGAAATGGCTCAGAGCTGACTCTTGATGCAGTCCCACCTCCACCTTGAAATCTTCTGTCACACCGACAGCACACCTCACCACTGTCCAACATCTCTCATACATGTCCTGCACCACTCTAACATACTTCTCTGCCACTCCGGACTTCCTCATGCAATACCACAGTTCCTCTCTCGGCACCCTGTCATCTGCTTTCTGTCCAGTCATTTGGAAGCACTTCCTGGCCACCCAAAGCCTGTTTCAACTCCTCCTTGAAGACAACACGACACTCTTCCTTTTTCGGCTTCCACCACTTTGTCTTCTGCTCTGCCTTTGCCTTCTTCACCTTCCTCACCATCAGCGTCATCCTGCACACCACCATCCTATGCTGTTTGGTAACACTCTCACCCGCTACTACTTTGCAGTCACTGACTTCCTTCAAATTACATCGCCTACACAAGATGTAGTCTACCTGTGTGCTCCTACCTCCGCTTTCATAAGTCACCCTATGCTCCTGTCTCTTCTGGAAGAAAGTATTCACCACAGCCATTTCCATCCTTTTTGCAAAATTTATCAACATCTGTCCTTCTGTGTTCTTGTCCTGGATACCAAACCTACCCATCACTTCCTCGTTCCCTCTGTTTCCTGCCCCAACATGTCCATTGAAGTCTGCCCCAATGACCACTCTTTTACCTCTGGGGGTACTCTGCATCACTTCATCTAACTCGCTCCAGAATCTGTCCTTCTCTTCTAGCTCACATCCTGCCTGTGGGGTATAAGCACTAACAACATTGAACATTATGCCTTCAATTTCTAACTTGGGACTCGACACTCTTTTCACTTCTAGAACATTCCTGACAAACTCCTCTTTCAAGATGACCCTACTCCATTTCTCTTCCCATCCACACCATGATAAAACAGCTTATACCCTGCTCCTATGCTTCTCGCCTTGCTACCTTTCCACCTGGTCTCCTGAACACAGTATGTCCAACTTTCTCGTCTGCATTGTCAACCAGCTCTCTACCGTTTCCTGTCATAGTTCCAACGTTCAAAGTCCCTACTTTCAGTCCTAGACTCATGCCTTTCCTCTTCTCTCTCTGCCTACAGATACGCCTCCTGCCTCTCCTTCTTCTACCAACAGTAGTCCATTTTCCGCCAGCACCCTGTTGGTTAACAGCATTGATGGCGGTCATTTTTAACCTGGGCCTCGGCCGATCCGGTATGAAATTCGTTTTGATCCTTCGCATCACAATTTTGGCAGAAGTTTTACGCCGGATGCCCTTCCTAACCCAACCCTCTGCATTTATCCGGGCTTCAGACCGGTGTGTGTGGGTGAACACTGGCTTGTGCCTCCCCTCACGGCTGCATTAAGAAACAAATTGGCTATAATATTATAATGAAATGGATGAGAATGAAACGATCTGTAAATCTGATCAGATTGGCCGTGCTTGGGAGGAGGCGCTTACACCCGAGCCTCGTGGCTCATCAGGCCTGTGCTTATCCCCGGTTTCTGTAGCGTGAAGCGACCAGGAGTTCAACTCCTCCTGGATGGGACGCTAGTCCATCGCAGGTTACCTTCCCAGTATATTTTACTGGTACCCATTCATACTGCTGGGTGAACAGAGGCACACTTGTGGTTGAGACCTTCCCCAGGGGTCTGAGCACAGTGAGGGTCTCAGTGGGATTCGAACTCACAACCTCCCGGTCATGAGCGCAGCACCCTAACCACTATACCACCGGCCCCCACCGGCGCTTGGGAGGAACCAGGAGTTTAAACACGTGGCATGATGATTATGCACAGAGTGGAAATTTTAGAATTTATAAATTTTAGATTTTTTTTAGCATTTTAACTCAGTAGGCCCTGCCCATTCACGGTTTACTGGTCACGACCCTGCATCCTCACGGAGTAGCCCCAAAAATTACTGGTACTTGATTCAAATTTAGCCAATGGCTGAGAGCTTGTAAATGTGTATGCCTCTTTTTTTCCTCATTCGTGCACATGTTGTCAACGTGATTGCTTGAATTGCGAATTCACGTTTTTTTGATGTGTTTTTAATTATTATTGAAGTGCTATGATATCACTCTTGCTTCTGGTAAGGAGCCTAAGCACTTAATTTATTCATAAATATTATCATGAATAAAAAATGTTTAATTTTGTACTATCATTACTACATTTTACTGCATTATTTCCGCATCAATGAGGACGACTGGCGAGAGAATGGGTTTCACAGCAGATTTTAGCGCCTGTAATAACGGGGCCTTCTGTATTTATTATTCCCATCATGTGGGTTTAATTTAATTTGAAAATATTTTACATATTTTTTAATCCATGTATACTAGGTGTTGTAAATAATTTTAATAAAGTTGATTCCTGTTTTGTGTTTGTTTATTTCATAATGATGATGATGATGCTGCTGCTGCTGATGATGATGATATTTCAGTGGTCTATGTAGTTCTGAGTGAGATTTTTCCTACCGGGATCAGAGGAAAAGCCATGTCTGTGGTCTCCGCTTTCAACTGGGCCATGAACCTTCTCATATCCATGACCTTCCTGACACTCACAGGTAAACGAGCTCCGGTGATGGTAAACTGCAGGTTAACGGGGGTTCTGTGGATATCACGGCAAAAACTGAAATGAATGACTTGTAAAACTTTATCTTTTTTACTATTATCATTTCATTAATGTTTTGGTTTGGAAAATATTCTTGCTATTTTATAAATGTAAACCATCACTGCTAGATGTGGATGATTTTCAAGACCTTCACTGCTCTGTAGAAGCTTTTAAACAAAACACAAAAGGTGAAGTGTGTCTCCCTCCTTTTCTTCTTAATTTATTCATACCCAAATCCCACCCATACGGTATTACCTTCCCTATAACACAACCACCACTGTTCAGGGAGGGGCTAAAGTGTACACACACCCCTTTTGCGACATGCAATGCTAGGCACCCGCCTCTTTTCAAATTGCAGTATGCAAATACAAATGCATTTGTATTTGGGGGAGGGCCTAACACATTCAGCGGGAAAACGCTATCCGCCCCCTGACAGATGCACATGATTGGCTGGAGTCACATGTGAGTTGACAGGGAAGAGACAGTGGGGCAATCCTTCCTCCTGTGCAGCTCGGCCAGTTTGCTCCCACGGGCTCCTGGCGGTGGACGACCGTTCGCTGTGTGTCCCTTTTAGTCTCCATTGTTATGTGTTCTCTGAATGTAGCTTTCGGTGAAAGAGCACCTTCCTGTATCTGCTTCCATATCTCCACTTCAGAAGTTCTCAGGTTTTTCTGAGGATTGGCCTCCGACACTCCATCATCTCCTCCGGTTTTTTTGGGCATTGCTGACTCTTCTGTCTCACCTTCTTCTCGTGGTTGTTGAGTGTTCAGATGGTCCCGGAGTCTCATGTCCTTTCGTGGGAATTAGTTCGGTCATTTAGAAGGACAGTCGGAGCCCTCTTTTATCAGAGCAAAGCTTGAACAAATCCCAAGTTGAAGAACTTATCCTGACCCTGGTGTAGAAGACCAAACTGTTGGTGTTAAAAACTGAAAGATTGAAGGGCTGTGAGGGGAAAAGTTTCACTCTGCAGAAATGTAATTAAAATAAATAAGAAATATCCTACAGACTAAATAAATAACATCGTAAAGTTTCTATCATAAACTATTTATCATCAAGGGTTGAGTGCTGCTTATCCAAGAGTAGCTTGGTGTCATGTTGTTCTGCTCGGTGCCATGTTGTTCTGTGTGATAGCGGCAGTGTGTGATAACATTAAAGCCGAGAGCTTAGCGGTATAGCGTGTTTACAGCTATCACGGCGAGCGAGTTTAATTGCGCTGTGTCTCCTGCTCAGAGCCTGCTGTAGTCCCGAGCCTGCTGTAGCTCCGCCACTTACGGCAGGTTTCCATTCCAATGTCGAGGTGAAACTGGAGGAGGTGGGTTAGGGGCAGTCATACAGTTCCTTCTGATTCCTGGAGTATCTCCCTGGACTTTGAAGTCGCGACGGTCCAGCAACCTGCTTGGTGCAGGAAACGGGGCTCAGGATATTTTGGATAAATGCCGTAGATCAGAACGTTCGAAATGTTGCCTCCTACATTTCACCATCCGTCACACTGGCGTTGCATTAGAAGCAATCCATTCTCCCAAGTGGTTATGAAATGGTTGCCTTAGTGTGTGCTGGAGCCCAAGTTCACACCTGCCCAAACAGACCCAGAGGGGCTAAACACAGCAGGTTCAGCTTCAAAGCGCTCCATGTGAGATGCATGTAAAACTTATTAAAGTTATTCCACCCGATCTTCTTGTACACTGGCAGCACATGCACGGCTCTCCGGTGTGTGTGTGTGTGTGTGTGTGTGTGTGTGTGTGTGTGTGTGTATATGTATATATATATATATATATATATAAAATCTTCTTTTCCTTTCGGCTTTTCCCTTCGGGGGTCGCGACAGCGAATCATCTGCCTCCATCTCACCCTATCCTTTGCATCTTCTCTTATACCAGCTACCTTCATGTCCTGCTTCGGATGCCCTTCCTGACGCAACCCTCTGCATTTATCCGGGCTTGGGACCGGCGTGAGGGAGAGACACTGGTTTATGCCCCCCCCCCTTCCCCTCACGGCTGCATTTGTGTGTGTGTGTGTGTGTGTGTGTGTGTATATATATATATATATATATATATATATATATATACTGTGCTGTGCAAACGTTTTTGCCCCTTACTGATTTTTTTTTTTTTTACTTTTTTGCACCTTTTGTCACACTTAACTTTTTCAGATCATCAAATAAATGTAAACATTACACAAAGATAACCCAAGTATTCAAAACATGCAGTTTTCCTGTTGTGATTTTATTTGTTAAGAGAAAAATCTTATCTAAACCTACATGAACCTCACCTTTTAGGTGGTGGTGGGGGGGGTACCTTTTCACAGAGGTTCACCGTGATTAATCCTATTATTGGGGAAAACTGAGTTCAGTTTCATGTCCACACCCAGGCCAGATTGCTGCTGGACATTTCCAATCAGGAGATCCCGAACATAAAACTTGTGTGACAGGGTGAGGTAGGCCATACTGAACACGCATCATCATGCCACGATCAGTGAGCTTCAAGAACAGACAAGGCAGAAGATTATAGAGATGTCTCAGTCTGGGAAAGGATACAATGGGGGCAATTACTTCTTCACACGGGCCCTTATAGGTTGAGATGTTTTTTCCCCTTAATCAATGCATTTGGCACTGAAAATTGCATTTTGTGTTGACTTGTGTTTTATCTTTATATAATATTTAGGTTTGCTTGATCTGAAATGGATGACAGTGACAGACGTGCAAAAAATGTCAGAAATTGGTTAGGGGCAAAAACATTTGCATGGCACTGTGTGTGTGGATTTTATGGTTGCAATAATCAAAACAGTTTCTAATAGTGTGGTGTTTTTTCTGAATATAATCTTTACTGCACAGTGTGAGGTGTCAGGAAGTAGCGGGTGGAGGAGAAGACTCCCAGCAGCCTCTCTTCTCGAATATTATCCTGTAGAAGCCCCAGAGTGACAAGAATGCAGTTGACAAAAAATAAAGATCGAAAAGAGGGAATAAAGCAAGCTAAGCTCCGCATGTCGTATATGGGTAAAATGTGATGTGTCAGTCAATCACACATTAATAACCATCGATTCTGTTATTCTTAAACGGGATGCAGTTATTCTCAGGGTCGTCGTCTAAACTATTAATATGCAGTTGTTTATTATAATGTTTACATCACCCTGTTGATGTTTGTGTGTGAAATGTGGTACAGTTATGTATGAAGCCATTTTGTGTTGCCCTGCAGAGAAGATCGGTCTCCCCAGCGTGATCTTCTCGTACGCTGCCATGAGCTTCACGCTGCTCATCTTTGTGATCGTGTGCGTGCCGGAGACGAAGGGTCGGTCACTGGAGCAGATCTCCAAAGAGCTCGCCATGAAGTGAGGAAAAAAACATGCGTCACACAGATTGCCATGTCCCCTTTCACTAACTGGAAGTCAGATGAGGTGAAATAGTCCTCGTGCCAGAACCTTCCCCAACGTTTCCGGCAACCGACCAGAAAATCTGACACTAACCCAGATAACACGCCCTTCTGTACACCGCACAGGATAACGGCACAACCACGAGTGTGCTGTTGCTTTTATAAAGTAATTCTAAAAACAATAAAATTAATATCAATTATTTGATATTTTGAACATAATACAGGAAAAGGTTCAGTATGAGTCGAAACAGGTCCTGAAGAAGCCACACCCACTTTACAGGGTGTTAGCTATCAGGCAATCTTACAAAATATTGATTTTAAAAAAAGATTTAATTACTTCTGCTAATGATGTGGCCAATAACAACGTGCCTTTCTGTATGAAGGAATAACAGACAGCTACCTGACAAATCAGAATAGAGTATTCAAATGAATGCAAATTTTCTGCCAGCACAGTGCAGCATCAGGAACGAACATTTTTGAAATGTCGCACATCAATATCACTATAGCAGGATAAAACATAAAAGGTGAAGTTTTATATTAAATAAAACGACTGCGGATTGAAAAGATTAAAATGAGACACAATCTTCTTTATGATGTTCTTGTAACAATTTGAAGCTGATTGTGTTTTTTGTTCATGTGAATCTCACACACTGATTCATCCACAGGAATCTTGACGGCTCCTTGTTGTGCCACCGCTGGCGACCGCGACCCGAGACTGACCGGTCGCAGCAGGAAAAGTCCCGAGCACCAGTCTGATCCCTCAGCAGCGAGCATGCCGACACAGAGATCATCATCATGATGGAAGGAAAACCAAGCTGATCAGGAGAAGTTAGGCGAGGTGACGATCGACATCTCTCCTGAAAGTGTTTCACACACATCACCGGCGACTGTGTCCCATGATGCACTGCAATGCTTTCAGAGAACAGGGTGGACAGTGGAGGTGGTGTTTGGACTCCAAACCTACATGGAAAATAAATCTGACACAAATAAACCATTAGTTAAATATTTTTGTACTAAATGTTCATTTCTATATATTTTAACAGAACAAACCCCCAACTGATTGCTTGCTGACTTGTTTTCTAATGTAATGGAATCATATGCTTGCTAACGCAGCTGCATAACATTTCTACATGATACATGAACGGGGTGGCTATCTGGCCACCTATAGCAGTTTTGCAGCGAAGAAGAGGGACGAGACGCACGTATCTTAACGTATCTATCTTCTTACTGTTGCAATGGATTGGCAAATTTTCCAGCTGAGAAAGTTGCATTTTCATCATCCATGCGGTATCCACAGCTCCAGTCTGTCTGGGTTATGGGGGGGGCCCAGGTGATTTTTGGTTTAGAGGTGGAGTACCCCCTGAACGGGACACCAGACTACTGCAGGGTATTTTTACATGAAACATTAGTAAGGTTGCAAGCTTGTCTTTCAACCCAAAATACAGTAGTATCTTGACTTACGAGTGTCTTTTATACCGAGTTCTCCATGATATGAGGTTCGATCCATCAAAAATCCGCCCCATCCAAAGGGCAAAATGTCGATTTATGAGCTCTGCTGGGGAAATGGCTTTTCCGGGCTGATTAGCCTTGTATTCTTCCGAGTGTATTCCTCCACGCTCTGAGAATGCCTTATGCAGTGCTTCTCAATTATTTCCTGTGACGCCCCCTATAAGGAAAAAACATTTCATGCACCACAGTACCCCGCGTGCGACAATAAATAGTGTTTACTGCACTTCATATCGTTTGCTCGATGCGTTTTGTCTACAATTGAGAACAGTGAGAGCGACACTGCCACCTACTGTAGAGGTTGCACAATTACACTTAATTCTAGTACAGTCTGGCCAAAAAGCATGTTCCCCAGAGTTATACCCCCCCCAGCATTACACCCTACTACTTGAGAAGCATTGGCTTTGTGGGAGCTCACCACGAGCCTTTCTGCTCTGGCATTCGTAGGGTGCACATGCACAAAATTCTCCTCCTCCTGCCTCCCCACTTGACATCTTCGCTGCAGTCGATGATCGAAGGGTTAGTTGACTTATTGTTGATTCTTGTTTTATTATTAATTATTATTAATGTTAATGTAAATTTATTATTATTATTGAAATATGTATTGTTTATACATGTTTATCTTTAATATATTCAGTGAAATATACGTGTTTGTGTCAGGTTATATGAGTTTGGGAGGGGGTTGGAATGGATTAATTGGTTTTCTATTATTTCCGATGGGAATTTTTGTTTTATCTAACCAACATTTTGACTTACGGACTCACCCTCGGAACCGATTAATTTCATAAGTCAAGGTACTTCTTCACTTCACTTATCCCTTAACATCCAGGGATGTCGTTGGGGCACCTTCATGGCGAGACTTGGGCTGATTTGGCCTGGCAGCGCCCATCCCTCTCCAGGTCGTAGAAACACGCTGACGGCTTTGCAGCCTACTCTTTACGAGTCAGCAATGGTTCTTTTACACGCCTCTCACCATAGACCGTGAGAGACATGGCCTGCCTTTGATAACCCAGTTAGCTGCACTGGGGGGGGACAGTGACAACCCTGTGGGGATTCGAACCCCCAACCTTAGGATCGGCGATCCTGCGCCTTAACCACTAGATCACCACTGCCCAAGTCAAGGTACTGCTGTATGAAAAATACTTGCTGACTTGCTCACTAAAGTGAACAGAACACTTCCCCATAAATCTGCACGATATTTTTACCGAGGCCCTTGTTTGCATTTGCTATTAGCAATAACTGTGTTTTCTGATTTACTGCCAGCAGCCCTCTGAGTAGCACAGACTATAGCAACACAGATGCAGTCATGTTGAAGGCGATGCAGACTGTATCTTCTTCTTTTACTTTCGGCTGCTCCCTTCAGGGGTCGCCACAGCAAATCATCCGCCTCCACCTCACCCTGTCCTCCGCATCTTCTTTTCTGACTCCAACGACCTTCATGTCTTCCTTCACCACATCCATAAATCTCTTCTTTGGTCTTCCTCGAGGCCTTCTGCCTGGTAGTTCCAACCTCAGCATCCTACTGCCAATATACTCACTATCCCTCCTCTGTACATGTCCAAACCATCTCAATCTAGCCTCTCTGACTTTGTCTCCAAAACATCTTACGTGGGCTGTCCCTCTGATATACTCATTTCTGATCCTATCCATCCTCGTTACTCCCAGAGAGAACCTCAACATTTTCATCTCCGCTACCTCCAGCTCTGCCTCCTGCCTTTTCCTCAGCGCCACTGTTTCTAATCCATACAACATCGCTGGCCTCACCACCGTCTTGTACACTTTTCCCTTCATTCTTGCTGACACTCTCCTATCGCACATCACACCGGACACTTTTCTCCAACCATTCCAGCCTGCCTGCACGCGCTTCTTCACCTCTTTTCCACACTCTCCATTGCTCTGGATTGTTGAGCCTAAGTACTTAAAATCCTCCACCTTCGTTATCTCTGCCCCCTGTAACATCACCGTTCCTCCTGGGTCCTTCTCATTCACACACATGTATTCTGATTTTCTGAGGCTAACCTTCATTCCTCTCCTTTCCAGGGCATACCTCCACCTCTCTAGATTTTCCTGCACTTGTTCTCTGCTCTCACTACAGATCACGATGTCATCTGCAAACATCATAGTCCATGGAGATTCTTGTCTCACCTAGTCTGTCAGCCTGTCCATCACCATAGCAAACAAGAAGGGGCTCAGAGCTGACCCTTGATGCAGTCCCACCTCCACCTTGAATTCGTCGGTCACACCGACTGCACACCTCACCGCTGTCTTACATCTCTCATACATGTCCTGCACCACTCTAACATACTTCTCTGCCACTCCAGACTTCCTCATGCAATACCACAGTTCTTCTCTTGGCACCCTGTCATATGCTTTTTCCAGATCCACAAAGGCACGATGTAGCTCCCTCTGGCCTTCTCTGTACTTCTCTATTAACATCCTCAAAGCAAACATTGCATCTGTGGTGCTCTTTCTTGGCATGAAACCAAACTGTTGTTCACAAATGCTGACCTCTGCCCTTAGGCTAGCTTCCACTATTCTTTCCCATAACTTCATCGTATGGCTCATCAACTTTATCCCTCTGTAGTTGCTGCAACTCTGCACGTCTCCCTTGTTCTTAAAAATGGGCACCAGCACACTTCTCCACTCCTCCGGCATCTGCTCACTCTCTAGGACCTTGTTGAATGTTCTTGTCAGAAAATCTACTGCTACCTCACCTAGACACTTCCATACCTCCACAGGTATATCATCAGGACCAACTGCATTTCCATTCTTCATCCTCGTCAATGCCCTTCTCACTTCACCCTTACTGGTCTTTGCTACATCCTGCTCCTCAATGGTCACCTCTTCTACTCTTTTTTCTCTCTCATTTTCCTCATTCATCAGCTCTTCAAAGTACTCTTTCCATCTTCCCAGCACACTTTTGTCATCAGTCAATACATTTCCCTCTCTGTCCTTTATCAATCTAACTTGCTGCACGTCCTTCCCATCTCTATTTCTCTGCTGTGCCAACCTGTATAGATCATTTTCTCCCTCTTTACTATCCAACCTATCATACAAGTCATCATACGCCCTCTGTTTGGCCTTAGCCACTGCTACTTTCATCTTACGCTGTGTCTCCCTGTACTCCTGTTTACTCTCTTCGGTCCTCTCAATGTCCCACTTCTTCTTAGCTAACCTCTTCCTTTGTACACACTCCTGCACTTCCTCATTCCACCACCAAGTCTCCTTATCTACTTTCCTTCCAGAGGACACACCAAGTACTCTCCTACCTGTGTCCCTGATCACATTTGCTGTGGTTGTCCAGTCATTTGGAAGCACTTCCTGACCACCCAAAGCCTGTTTCAACTCCTCCTTGAAGACAACACGACACTCTTCCTTTTTCAGCTTCCACCACTTTGTCTTCTGCTCTGCCTTTGCCTTTTTCACCTTTCTCACCATTAGAGTCATCCTGCACACCACCATCCTATGCTGTTTGGCAACACTCTCACCCACTATGACTTTGCAGTCACTGACTTCCTTCAAATTACATCGCCTGCACAAGATGTAGTCTACCTGTATGCTCTTACCTCCGCTTTTATAAGTCACCCTATGCTCCTGTTTCTTCTGGAAGAAAGTATTCACCACAGCCATTTCCATCCTTTTTGCAAAATCTATCAACATCTGTCCTTCTGCGTTCCTGTCCTGCATACCAAACCTGCCCATCACTTCCTCGTCCCCTCTGTTGCCTGTACCAACATGTCCATTGAAGAGTGCACCAATGACCACTCTTTCACCTCTGGGGGTACTCTGCATCACTTCATCTAAGTCACTCCAGAATCTCTCCTTCTCTTCTAGCTCACGTCCTGCCTATGGGGTATAAGCACTAACAACATTGAGCATTACACCTTCAATTTCTAATTTGAGACTCATCACTCTGTCTGACACTCTTTTCACTTCTAGAACATTCCTGACAAACCCCTCCTTCAAGATGACTCCTACTCCATTTCTCTTCCCATCCACACCATGATAAAATAGCTTAAACCCTGCTCCTAAGCTTTTAGCTTTGCTACCTTTCCACCTGGTCTCCTGAACACACAGTATGTCCACTTTCCTCCTCTGCATCATGTCAGCCAGCTCTCTACCTTTTCTTTGCATAGTTCCAACATTCAAAGTCCCCACTCTCAGTCCTAGACTCATGCCTTTCCTCTTCTCTCTCTGCCTACGGACACGCCTCCCACCTCTCCTTCTTCGACGTCTTCGACCAACAGTAGTCCAATTTCCATCAGCACCCTGTTGATTGACAGCACTGATGGCGGTCGTTGTTAACCCGGGCCTCGACCGATCCGGTATAGGGGTAATCCTTCTGATTTGCGTGATTAGCGTGATCCAAACTCAGGCTGGTGAGAAAGTTATCGGATATGAACCCAAATAGACTGAATCAAAGTGAACCGGAACCCTGAAAGGCTTTATTTCTCGACACTGAGCAGCGAGATGTACGTTATCCTGCTTCGTATATTTGGCCACGCTCTTGATTTAAAACTGATTTTCCTGTGTTCCTTTAATTTACATTTGATTACATAAAGAAGAACAGACAGCCTACCGGGTCCTGTAATCAGAACTGCGTGCAGTCAGTTGTGCAACTCATAATATACTTTGGTATATACTACACAGGAATGGTGCAATCTGATTGTCCACAATCGGCATTAAAATACATGATCCCGAGTGGGTAATAATCAAACGGACGAACACTCACGGTTTGTCACGGTCACTTGAAGAAGGCGCAGTCGTCATTAAAATGGAAAAAATAGATGATCAAGATCTTGGGTTTGTTTTCGTTGTGGTTATGTGCAGTATAGAGTAAACCATTTGAACTAAATTTTCAAAACACGCCATCACAGAGCATGATTTACTCGCGTCTCCACGTTCACCTCAGGCACAGAGCATGTCGCTCAATTTTATCATCCCCTCAGCGCTCTGCCTCAGTGACGGTTCATTTTCCAGCGTGCGAATGTGGAATATTGATTGAATCTAAATGTTGGAGTTTGAGACGGCATTGAGCCTATAGTCTGAGAACTTCAATAAGCTGTCAACCTTTCCTTCAGTTTCAGAATCACTTAATCCTAATTAGGGTCACGGAGATGCCGGCACCCATCCCAGCCGACTCCGGGCGAGGGCAAAGTACACCCTGGACAGCTCCAGGCCATCACAGGGCAGAAACATGCTGACAGCTCTGCAGCTCCTTTTTACGAAAGTCAGCGATGGTTCTTCTACATCAGTTCAGTTCAAGCCTGTCACCCCTACTGAGACATAGGCCACCAACAAGATCCCTCCATCTGTCTCTGTCCTGGGCCAGTCTTTCCAGCTGACCCCATGAGTGGCCCACCTTCTTGACGTCCACATCCAGGTCACGTCGCCAAGTGTTTCTCGGCCTCCCTCTCTCCCTTTTTCCTTGGGGGTTCTACCTCAAGGCTTGTCTTGTTGTGTTAGTGGCTGGTTTGCACAGAATGTGACCTAACCATATCCAGAGACGTTGTTTGATCTCAGCTTCTACTGGCTTCTGCCTTGTTTGTTCCCACAGTTCCCTGTTGCTGATCCTGTCAGGCCATCTTATCAGGAGGATCCGTTTCAGGCGACCATTGATGAAGGTCTGGATCTTTTTTGTGGTCATGGTGGTGGTTCTCCATGTTTCAGCTCCATATAGTAGGACAGACTTCACGTTGGTATTGAAGAGCCTTATCTTGGTGTTGGCTGATAGGTCTCTTGAAGCCCAGATGTTCTTGAGCTGTAAAAAGGCTATCCTGGCCTTGTTTATTCTGGGCTTTACATCTGCATCTGTCCCTCCCTTGGAGTCAACGATGCTGCCGAGGTAGGTGAAGCTGTTCACCCCCTCTAATGCCTCGTCTCCCAGAATGATAGGGTGCATGTGCTGGTGGTGTTGACTTTCAGGACCTTGCTTTTCCCTCGATGGATGTTCAGACCTAGTTGGTATGAGGTCTCTGCCATGATGCTTTTCTTTTTTCTTGCATCTGATGTTGAGCATGTGAGAGCAGTGCCAGGTCGTCAGCAAAGTCCAGACCATCCAGTTGTGAAGAGAGAATCCATTGTATGCCTTTCCATCTCTGTGATTTGGATACCTTCATAATCCAATCAATGGCAAACAGGAATAGAAAGGGGGACATCAAGCATCCCTGTCTGACCCCTGTTCGAACTTGGAAAGCATCAGAGACCTGGCTTCCATGGACTACCCTGAGGGTGAATCCCTCGTACGAGTTCCTGATGATGTTGGTGAGTTTCGCTGGTACTCCGTGGGGTCTTAGCAGTTTCCATAGGGTCGCTCTGTCCACACTGTCAAAGGCTTTCTCATAGTCGAGGAAGTTGACGTATAGAGGGGTATTCCACTCCAGGGACTGCTCCAGGATGATGCGTAGTGTTGCTATCTGGTCTATGCACGAGCTGTCTTTCCAGAAGCCTGCCTGCTGGTCTCTAAGCTGTGGATCGACGATGTCTTTCATCCTGTTTAGTAGGATCCTGCTAAATACCTTTCCAGGAACTGACAATAGGGTGATCCCTCTGTAGTTTGCACAGTTCCTGAGATCTACTTTCTTTGGCAGTTTGATTATATACAGATATTAATCCTTCCACTCCACCCTCCTTCCACTCTGATGGCACTTGTTCTTCCTCCCAGATCTTCTCAAAGAGGGGGTGGAGCACATTAACAGTGACGAACATGTCTGCCTTTAGTGCTGCTGCTGGGATGTTGTCTGGTCCAGGAGTCTTGCCTGCCTTCGGCTGTCTGAGAGCTTTTATGATTTCCTCCTTGATGGGTGGATTACAGTCAATTGGGAGGTCGTTGTCAGCTGATGGGATGTCTGGAGGGTCTTGTGGGGCTGGTCGATTTAGAAGCTCTTCAAAATGTTCTCTCCATCTGTTCTTTTGTCCTGCGTCACTTCGTATGGCTTTCCTCTCTTTTCCTTTTACTGGCCTTTCGAGCTTGGGGAACTTCCCACTGAGCTTCCTGGTGATGGTGTAGAGGTCCTTCATGTTTCCGTGTCATGCAGCTTCCTCTGGCTCTACGGCAAGTGCTTCCACATACCTCCTCTTGTCTTTTTTTATGCTGTTTTTTGCAGCTCTGACGGCACATGTGTAGGACTTCTGGGCATTGGCTTTCGCTGTTTTTGTGTGGCTGGTGTTAAGGTGTTAAGTGCTACCTTCTTTTCCTTTCTATCTGAGATCTTTTCCAAAGAGTCAACTGTTATCCATTCCTTGTGGCTGCGAGTCTTGTAGCCCAGTACCTTTCGGCAGGTTGATGTAACTGACTCACCAACTTCCATTTTCCATATACGGTTTCTTCTTTAAGCAGCTTGTGGAGGACTTGGAACCTATTTGTGAGGGTCAGTCTGTATTCCTCCAGCTTCCCTGAATCCTTTAGGAGTCCCATGTTGAAGTGCTGGTGTATTCCTGTTCTCTCACTCCAGTTCCTCTTCAGCTTGAGCTTGAGTTGAGCCACCAATAGGTGGTGGTCAGAAGCGATGTCTGCCCCCCCCTTGACTTTGATGTCTTGTAACAACCGGCGGAACTTTTTGGCGATGCTCACGTGGTCAATCTGATTTTTGGTGTTGTGGTCCGGTGAGACCCAGGTTGCCTTGTGGATTCGCTTGTGGGTGAAGAGAGTTCCTTCAATGACTAAGTTATTTAATGCACAAAAGTCTGCAAACCTCTCCCAATTTGTTCATCTGGCCCAGACCTTGTTGACTCATGACTTCTGTATAGCCCTGATTGTTACTGCTCACCTTGGCATTCATGTCTCCCATGATGATGTTGAGGTCTCTGTTTGGGAAGGTCTCAATGATGGTCTGGAGTCTGTTGTAGAATTCCTCCTAATCTACATCATCGCCTTCGTTGGTAAGGGCGTAGCACTGAATGATGTTCATGTTGAGCCATTTCTTTTTGGTCCTGGAGGATGCCGTTAAGATGCGTGGCCCATGGGCTTCCCATCCAATGTGGGCTTTCTCTGCTGTTTTGGAGAGGATCAGTGCCACTCCTTGGGTGTGTGGAGCATCCTCTCTCTCATGACCGGAAAGCAGCAAGGTTTCTCCAGAGTCGAGTCTCCTCTTGCCGCTACCTGTCCATCAGGACTCGCAGATCCCAAGGATGGTGAGGCCATAATTCCTCATCTCTGCAGTCACTTGTGCCGTTTTTCCTGCATCATACATGGTCCATACATTCCATGTACCGATGGTGGTGGTGTTTCTGATTGTGAGGATGGATGTCAGCTGAATGGCTTCCAGATGGCTCTGGCTTTCACCACTCACCGTCATAGGTCCTCCAGCTGGAAGTCCTCTCCCAGGAGCGTTGTGAGATTTGGATTTGGATTTATTGTTGGCGTTTTTGTAGCTTCTTTTTGTTTTTACAGGGATGGGGTGCTGGCCCTTTGCCTAACGCTCCTCCTTTCTCACCCGGGCTTGGGACCAGCCATGGTGGAGTTTTCTTCTACATCAGGGGTCCCCAAACTTTTTCCTGGGAGGGCCACATAACTTTTTTCCCTTCTTTGATGGGGGCCGAGGCCAGTTTGTAACTGAAAACGTATGACGATCGTAGGGCTTTCTAAACATAAACATTTATTGTTCTCCAGTAAGCCACGTATAACCAAAATATTAGTAACACTTTCCAGGACCTTCACAGAAAAAAGTCAGGAAATAAATAAAAAACACGCTGGTGGCTATCAGTTGAGCGACCTGAAAGCTGCCCGAACAGACGACTGGTTCAGCCACGCCTGGTGTACAAATGTATTCTCCTGAGCTAACGGTCCACTTTTTAGCTTTGAGAGTTGGTCTACTCACATTTGGCCTTGCAAGCGATCATACTCGTCTTTGTGATGAGATTCAGAGTATCGAGGCAATTGTATTCTTTGAATATCGCCACCGCCTCTTGACCGATGATACAAACATTTTCTTTGCATTGAACAAAAAAAAAAAATAACCGTTTGTCCACTGCAAGTTAAATACCCTGCATTTTGAATCAATTTTTCTCTTCCATAACCTTTTCACCATTATTCCGTTCTATTTGACAGGGGAGAGTCTAGGATTTTTGTTGGGGGGCTGTTCAGATCGGGGCACAGACGGTAGAAGGGTGGAATGTTCTGGGTGTGTATTAGTCTATATCACGAGGCCAGACTAAAAAAAAATAATAATCATAATGCGTCTCTGGTAGTTCAGGGGGTCGGGCCAAATGTGGAGGCGGGTCGTATCCAGCCTGGGGGTCGTAGTTTGGGGACCATTGGTCTACATGAACCTTCAGCACAGACAGTGAGAGACACGGCCAGCCTCTGATAACCCGTCAAGCAATCAACTAAAAAAAAAAAAGAGCTGAAGATGTAGTGAAGCACATGTGATATGCGCTACACAAATGTAAACATAAACGTCTCAGTGGTTCTTCTGATGTTCCTGTGTGGTGTATATTTACTAAAATTCACAGCGATTCACCTCAGGCTCAGTGAATATCCGTCAACTATTCAGAAATATCCATCTCACGTTCATAATCAACTCTTCTAGATCTACCGAACTCATGGTATTGTTTCTGATGGAATTACTCAGACTGAGCTGAACGAGGGATTCTCCTCATCAACAGCTTCCACATGTGTTATATAAATATAATATAGATAAAGCAGAGGCTGATCAGGGTACAGCTGTCAGAAATAGTAACGGGCCGTAAGCCGCTCAGCAGATCAATCTCAGTGTGAAATCTGGTTTACAATGCTGAGGGTTGGCCGATCGCTGCAGTACGAGAAGAATAAAACGGCTCAGGACACGCATCTCGCTTTTATTTTTTATTTTAACAATACAGTGTTTTATTCCTGAATTATGGGATGCCATCAGGAAAAGATAACTGTACACAATGGAAGTACTGTGAGAAAAGGAAGTACTGTGTATCCTCATCGCTGAGAATGGCAGCGTTTCCTTTTCTTAAACAACCAACAGATTCGGACCGCGTCACCGAATTGACATTTTGTCTCATGGATGGTTCGGTGCCCTCCATCTCTGCAGTGTTGCATCAATGTTGTATCGCTGATAAATTGAACAGTATTTAAGATTGTCCGTGTTTTTCGTGGTTTTTACTTTATACAGCACCAAGGATGAGATGTCCGTGTTGCTTCTATATTTACGAGTTGCGCACTCGCTGTCATCATTTGGATAAAAATAACCCTGTGCAACACAATCCTGAGGTTCAAATCAATTTAAGATGAAGTGGAAGGAACTGGGCATGGAGACGTACTCGTGTTCGGTGCGCCCAGGTAAAGGACCAGCAGGATGTTGGAAGTGCGGCCTTTTATCTAGAGTCCAGCTCAACCCTCTCCGGATCCTTCCAATGACCGTTCAGGGGGTTCTCAGCCCTTCAGTCCTTTCTGTTCTACATCAAGTGATTGGGATGGGTTTTTTTTTTTTAAGTCCTCCAGCAGTCGGCCATCCGTCTGATTTCAGCACCACAGAGGGCTGCACTGGGATTTTTGTGGAAATGGTATTACAGAATAATATCATTGAGTAAAATGAATAATCTCAGGTGAGGTGTGGCAGGTGCGAGTGTTTCGCAGTCAGTAATTTCCTACGTTTCTCACAGCCGTCCATAGTCGGGAGTCCATGGGAGCCAATTGGCCGAGCTCTCACAGGACGGAGGTATGGCATATGCTCCCTTTTCACTGGTGCCGATCACTGGCCAATCATGTGATCTCATTCGTACGTGGGGCGGATGGTGCTTTCCCTCCGAGTGTGTTGGACCCGCCCCCAAATGCGCATGCACCGCAGCTCAAAAACAGGTTGGTGGCGAGCATCACATGTCATAGAGGAGGTGTGTGCATGCTGATGCCCCTCCCTGGTCGGTGGTGGTTGTGTGATAAGGAAGGTAATACCTGATGGGTGGGAATTGGACATGAAAAAATTCTGATTTATTTCTGGAGTTTGCATGATCTCATTGTGCTTGCACGGGTTCCTCTGGGTACTCCAGTTTCCTCCCCAGTCTGAACAGCTGCCCTAACTGTATGTTCCAAACTGACCCTTGGTGTGGGAGTGTGTTGAGTTGTGATGGTTTAGCAAGCTGACCTTACCCGTGTCAGCTAAGATGGGCACTGGCCTCTCTGTGACCCTACTAGGATTATGGAGTTCAGCAGATAAACGAACTGCGTGACAACACATAAGCGTAACCCGGAAATGTTTGGAAAGACTCTGGTACGGGAAGTCAGTATGAAACTTTGAGTTCCGCTGTTGGGAGTAACGAGGATGGATAGAATCAGGAATGGGCCCATCAGAGGGACAGCACATGTAAGATGTTTTGGAGACAAAGTCAGAGAGGTGAGATTGAGATGGTTTGGACATGTACAGAGGAGGGATAGTGAGTATATTGGTAGTAGGATGCTGAGGTTGGAACTACCAGGCAGAAGGCCCAGAGGAAGACCGAAGAGAAGATTTATGGATGTGGTGAAGGAGGACATGAAGGTAGTTGGTGTAAGAGAAGATGCAGAGGATAGGGTGAGATGGAGGCAGATGATTCGCTGTGGCAACCACTGAAGGGAACAGCCGAAAGGAAAAGAAGCAGCTGTAGGCTGGTTGTAGTGAGGATCAGAGGCGGTAGGTGAAGGTCAGCGAGGGCTGGTGGACCCTTGGGTGTCCAGGTTTCAGCGTGAGTCCCTATGTTACGGCCGCTCTATACCGGTGAATTTAGATGTTATAGCAGATGTACTGTGGCCACGGAATGTGCTGTCCGCATGCACGCCTCACAGTAAGACGGTTCCAGATTTGATTCCGTGTGTAGTTGCATGTTCTCCCCGTGCTTGTGTGGGTTTCCTCCGGGGACGCCGGTTCCTCCCACAGTCCAAAAACATGCACAGTAGGCCAATTTGTTGTTCCAACTTGCCCCTAGGTGCAAGTGTGAATGTTTATATGTATTGGGTCTGTAATGGCCTGGGCTGAGATCAGCACCGGCCTCCCTGTGGCCCTAATTAGGAATAAGCGGTTTAGAAAATGAATGTACGGTGATGATCAGTTTCGAAGCCCGTATATCAGTCTCTTAACTCTTAAAGTCGGGCCGCTGGAGTGCACCGTGGTGGTACCGACTTGTGAGATACAAGATCCTGCACTGAGCTGAATGAAGAAGGATGACGTGCGATGATTATTTTCATTGATCTTTATTATAAAATACAAAATGTGAACATTACATGTTACAGAAACACCTGCAGACTGTCGGATAAACCAGCGCGTTGGTGTTCATCAGAGCGCAGCTGGGATTTTACATCACATCCCGCGTAGCACAGCCGCTCGGACTGCACGTCCATCCGCAATGTCGCTTTTTACTAAAGCCATTTCTGTGAAACTCCAACGACTGTAAAGAACTAACGGCTTTTCCTTGACTTCGGCATCCGTGCACTAAAACAACGCTGGGACAGAACGTTCAGAGACGAGACAACGAAGTCTCACAACACATTTACTTATAAGGTGCTTCTTACGCCTTCCAAGTGCTTTGTCTCCGTGTGTGCGGTAGGGGTGGGCCTGGGGGGAGGTGCGGACGGGACGTTGTATTTTTTTACACCAGTGTTTTCTGGCACTCAAACAGTAGAGGGTAAATATATTCCACGGCTGAGGCGACACTTTGAACATTTGGTCCTGAGGAAAGAGAGAGAGAGAAAAAAAGTCACAAATGATTACTTGGAACATTTTAGCGTGCACTCACAGAGAGATGGAGAGAATCGGAGAGGAAACTGCTGGGAAAGTGATCTGAGGACACAGGATGTGAGATGTTGAGTGGTTTCCCATCATTCGCTTTCTAAGCAGCTTATTTCTAATTAAGAGTCACAGGGAGGCTGTTGCCCATCTCAGCCGACTCTGGGTGAGGGCAGGGTACGCCCTGGACAGCTCACCAGACCATCGCAGGGTCAACACAGGCAAAACCATTCGCACCGTCTCTCTCACCTACAGGCAATCTGGAACAACTACTACTGTGCATGTTTTTTTGATTGTGGAGGAAACCAGAAGTATCCACAGAGGAAGCCCAGAGGGGAGAACACGCAAACTCAAAACAGAAATGCCCCAAGCCCATGTAGCAGCTGGTTCTGAGGCGGACGTGCTAATCACAACACCCTGTGGTTTAGACTCTGAGCTTCAGCACAAAACCAAAGTAAAAATGTAGTGCAATGTACGCTGTGGCTGTGTGTGTGTGTGTGTGTATATATACACCTGTAACTGTGATGCTCCCTGTGGAAAACACCTGAACTGTGGCCTTTAGGTTTTTGATTCGGTATGAAGCGGCTGGATGAATCTCAGGCTCGTAGCTGTAAAGAAAGAAGAAACCCAAACATTGATCAGAACCGGTCACTAAACAGCTTTTTTAGGAATTCTGTCATTTTTACCCCAGTGAGAAAACCAGGTGTGGTTTTGGTGAGGCGGCGCCCTGAGACGACATGAGAAGAACACAGACTCAAAAAAACCACGCCCTGTTTTCAGTGGATGAGGTTTTTATGGGGTGCACAGCTACACTGCCCAGTTTGATGATAAATCCAAAACGGTTTTTCGGGGTCAGGAATGGAAGTGATTACAGATGGACAGGTGCTAGCGTAGCAGCTTTGCTTAGCGCTGAAGCACACTACAGTCCTGAAATGATTCCTGAGCTCATACACACTACTGAAACGGAGAAAACGAGCTCAAATGGACCTGGTTACGGACATAAAAACTGCAGGACTCTTCTCGCAAACTGTGTTTCCCTGAACGTCAGGCTGTTCGCTGGGTTCTCACCAGCAGGGGGTGCCGAGACTCTACCGCCGCAGTGCTCCGTAACAAAACTTCCAACACATAATAAACGACTAGTGTTGGGTTCCGAGTTTAAATCTCCGGCATGTCAAAGAGCTACTGCAGGGCTCCTGAGCTTTTACCCCTCACTGCTCAGGTTCAGGCTCGTACTTTATTCTGTCTGCCTGTGACGAAACCGAACGAGTAAGCGGCTCAGGGCTATGCGGAAGCTGCTTTGGACGACGATGCCCGCTGTGTACATCGACGTTTCTCATCAGGCTCTTATGAGATGGCTGCACAGAAACAATCTGCATTTCTTGCCTTGTGGCCACGTGAGGATTCGGCAGGTCTCTTGTGGTTCTTTATTTAACGTGACGACACCCAGCCATGTTTCCGTCACCAGTATCAATCCACGAATTTCCTCAATTTCATGCCAAGTGTTTTTGACTACGAAGTGCCAAATTCAAATAACGAGAGCTGCCCCGTCCCATTTCTTTCCCGCTCATACTAAAAGGCCGGTGGTGTAGTGGTTCGGGTGCTGGGTTCATGATCAGGAGGTTGTGTGTTCGAATCACAGTTCGACACCCACTGTGTTAAGACCCCTGGGCAAGGTCTTAACCTCAAGTGTGCCTCTGTTCACCCAGCAATATAAATGGGAACCAGTAAAATATACTGGGATGGTAACCTGCGATGGACCAGCGTCCAATCCAGGCGGAGTTGAACTTCTGGTCGCTTCATGCTATGGAAACTGGCGATAAGCACTGGCCTGATGAGCCACTAGGCTCGGGGGTAAAAAGCCCATACTAAAGCATATTATTCCACCAATGTCCCCACAATCTGCCAAGCACTACACGTTATTTATTCATGAGTGATGTGATATTTCTGTACGTTTCCTGTCATGCTGTCATGAACATCCCTGAAACGATTTTGCTCCTTTTCCTGGTTCTTCTCTCCATATTCTCACTCGTGCAGGTAACCTGTCCTTGACATGACCTGGTAACATCCTCTGTCCTGCAACCTTCCCGTCATCCTCGAGTTAGAAAGATCAAAAACACTGGCGTCTGTACATTTCCCCGTCTCAGCAGATCCATTTGAATATGGCTCACCGATATGAAGATATGCAACTGGGACACCGTACAGAGCTTATGACCCCACAGTGACCTTCTGATCTTGGATCAGCAGGACACGGACGAATCTTCATTCAATGGCTCGGCTTCAGTGTGAATGCAGAGCAAGAGACAGAAATGTGCAACTGACACAGAAAGCAGTGATGCATGAAGGTAAACCTGAAATTTGGTTATGTGTCACAAAACTGAACCAAAGCAATGTGAAGTGAGGAGAGAGGGCGGGTACCTGGCTATAGGACGGTTGTTTTTAGTGAACTCGATGAGACGGATTTGAAAAGGCATGGAGCAAACTGCCAGGACGTTTACAACCTTAAAATCCGAGAACCTGACCTGCAGGAGTCAGCACAGTATAACCCAATAAGGATTAAAAAAAAATAAATTAAAGATAATAATATACAAGAACAGTGGTACCTTGACTTACGAGTGTCTCTTATAACGAATTTATGATACGAGCTTCGATCCACCAAAAATTTGATTTACAAGCTCTGCTGGGGACATGGCTTTTCTGGGCTGATTAGTCGTATTGTTCCGTGCTTCGAGAACGCCTTGTATGGTGTTTCTCATTTATTTTCTGTGACGCCCCCTATAGGAAGGAGAAAAACATTTCACGCCCCCCAGCACCCTACACACGACTATAGTGGTTACTGCACTTTGTATCGTTTGCTCGGTGCTTTTTCTCTCCACCACAGGGAACACAGTGAGAACACCACTGCCACCTACTGTGTGAAATTACACTTCATTCTAGTACAGTGTGGCAAAAAAAGCATGTTCCCCACGGTCAAACGTGCCCCCCCATCACACCCCCCAAGGGGGGACGTGCCACATTATTTGAGAAGCACTGGCCTTGTGGGAGTTCACCACGAGCCTTTCCTCGCTGGCATTCGTAACATCCACATGCACCAAATTTTCCTCCTCCTGCCTGCCCACTTGACATCTTCGCCGCAGTCAATGATCGAAGGGTTAGTTGATTTATTGTTTTATTATTATTAATGTTATTGTACATGTATTATTATTATTATTAAATATTTATTGTCGTTACATGTTTATCTTTAATATATTCGGTGAAATATACATGTTTGGTGCAGGTTATGAGTTTGGGAGGGGGGTGGAACGGATTAATTGGTTTTCTATTATTTCCTATGGGAATTTTTGTTTTATCTAACAAACATTTTGACTTATGAGCTCACCCTCGGAACGGATTAATTTCGTAAGTCAAGGTACCACTGTATATTTAAATAAGCTGCAAAGATAAAGGTTAACCTTGAATCCAATCTTCTGGAGGCAGCGTGCCAATCTCCTGGCTCCCAGTTTAGCTTCATCCTCACTACAGAGAGAAAGAAACAGGACAGCGTGCTTACTGATTGGATTCGATGGACAAGGGTAAAAGAATGAGACAACATTGTAGCATCAGGACCTTGTTGCCCCAGTGCAAATGATTTTCCCTGATGACCAAATGGAGGCAGTGATACGAGGTTTGCGGAGCTTCATCAGCACTTTCTGTGAAAACAAAACAAACTCCACTGCAGTCAGGATGATCAGACTGAACTGTACAGGATGAAGCAGGGTGCTGCAGCATGTGGTTCGAGGTTAGAAACGGAGTGGATGTCTATACAGGATTTCAGGGTAACCATAAGTTCATGGTCAATTCAACCGATCCTCATGCATTCTGCATTGTAACCAATCAGATTCAAGAATCATGCAGCGGTATAAAGCTGGAACAACACAATGTAAAACCTCGAATTCCACACCACTTTCTGTTTTATCTCTAACAGCCACACTCTTGTGATTCGTAAAGTACCCCCACTTCCGGTCTGTAGATGACGTTGTTCCCCTCCAGGCCGATGGTGCGCAGGTTCAAATGACATCTGGTCCTGAAGACGGAAACAACGTTCGTGATGATGATGTCCAGCACCACCTCGTTGTTCGGTTCCATGAGGCCTCGTCGGACAGCGTGAGCTTTACAAATGCATGTCACCTTCCCACGGCCCCTGGAAAGAGAACAACGAACATACAAGTTATGCGTCTGATATTAGCGATGCCATTTTCGGTGGAATCCTAACGGCTCGCAGGCCCTTATTTAAGAAGTGTGGTCCACATGATTTCCAAAGGGATTGTCTGAATGTACGTTTCTAAATGACGGTGCCGCTCGTCTCCAAAATAAACTAATAGCAGATTCTGCAGCTTTAAATGTGTGTGTGATGGGCTGGTATCACCCCGACCGGATGTTGTGGGCTTGACCTACTGGAGCAAAGCTCGTTTTGCGATTGGCGATGAACAGGCCAAAATATCTGATGATGCTCAGGAACACACTTGATGAAGTGTCCGTAAGATTCGCTGGTGTTCACTACGGTCTGGGTGTGATCGCCCTTTTGGTTGGAAAAAGTATTAATTTAGTGCACAGACCCCTGAACACGCAGGAGCTGTTCATCATCATGTCCTGTGTTTGCAAATATACTTTCATACCTATTTTGACGACACCAGTTTTGAAAAGCAGGTGCGTTTGGTTCTCGTTTTTGGACGTTATCAGGGAGATGCTTTCAGTTCAACACGTGAAAGCAGACCGCACTACAGAACCGCCTCCTCATACTGCAGCTTCTGTTGAAGATTTTCCTTAAATGGATCCATTGGTTATGAAAGCGGTGTCGTTTCCCCAGGACACAAAACAAGCTGCACGAGGACCTGGTTTGTTAATATGAGAGCACAACTGTACAGACTACACAGAACCAGAACCTCAACACCTTGAGGATGAACCGGAGCCCCGACCGCAACCAGCTCCGGTTACTTCTCATCGGGGCTGATCTCACGGACGTCGTGGCGGCCGAACGGTCGCGGTCCTCACGGATTCACTCCGGGATCTAGCGGAAAGTCCACCAGGAACACAGGAAGTTTGTTTCAGAAATGAGGAAGGAGGGGACGAGTGTAAAACGGGAGGGTCGGCGCCACAGCTCGTGTTTATCTTCCTGTTCGGTTTTGGGGTCACACACGCTTTCTACCACAATAAAAGTTCTTTAAGATTCATTCATTCTCTTTCTGAACCGCTTACTATTAATCAGGGGAGGCCGGCGCCCATCTCGGTCGACTACGGGCGAGGGCGGGGTACACCCTGAACAGCTCGCGAGACCATCGCAGGGCTTCCTTTAGAGATGAGTTCGACTCAATTATTCACACACAAAACGCTTTTTATCTGTTAACAACGTCACAAAATGAGGGAACTTAGCATTAGCGTCGAGCTAATGCTGCCTACAGTAGTTTGAAAATCTGAGTAAATGTTCCTGACTATTTCTCCACATCTCTGGGAACATGATGACGTAACGAAGCCAGACTTCGAGATAAACACTCATTCTAATATTCGAACACCTCCGCGTGCATCCTTTCATTTTTCCCGAAGATTCCCATCATCTCCTGAGATCTCCGGGCGAGTTAGCAACAAATAAACATAAATAAAAATATAAATACATGGACGCGACGCTCTCTGGACCGGTCCACTCCATCGAAGCGTTATTCAGAGTCATTCAGTCGCTTCGTACCGTAAAATTTCCCTCCATCAGCTGATTACCGCACAATAATAACACAGCACAAAACAAATAAACAACAAATAAACAACTCACTTCAAAAGCCAGGTTTCAGACTGTTGCAGAAACGGCTCCCGCACTGGAACAAACTACACGCGAAACATCCGGGTCCTGGCGCCAACAGACCAATCCGAACCGTCACTGCGCTCCTCAGCACTAAATCAAACAAAGACTTTGCGGTTGTGCATTTTATATATGGATATGTATATATAGCAACTGACATACGGCCATTGGTGCCAGTGACGTCACTTCCTGCTGTTATGGCGGAAGTGTGGCCCTCTGTGTTCTGGAGCGGCGCGCGGTGGATTTGGAGGGAAATGCACCGCGTTCTGTCGGGATGTTTATTTCATCAAATGGAAAATAAAGTGCATTCAATTTTAATAGGATTTTATATTTTAAAGCCAAATTATTACTAAGTTACAATCAGAAGTCTGGAGCCGTTGTGCGGAATAATAATTGTTGTTGTTTACTTCATTTTAACGTAAATGTGTTTTATTAAATACTTCTTCCAGGGCAGTGGTGGTCTCACTGATCCTCAGGTTGCTATTTCGAGTCCCACTCTCCACAAGGTTGTCACTGTGTGTCGCCCCCCCAGTGTAGCTAACCTGGTTATAAAAGGCCGGCCATGTCTCTCACTGTCTCCGGTGAGAGGTTGATGTAAAAGAACCATTGCTGACGTTCGTAAAAAGAGGAGCTGCAAAGTCATTGGCGTGTTTCCGCCCTGCGAGGGCCTGGCGAGCTGTTCAGGGTGTACCCTGCCCTCACCCGGAGTTGGCTGGGATGGGCGCCAGCCTCCCCGTGACCCTACTTTGGATTAAGCGGTTACAGAAAATGAACTGAACTGAAATACTTACTCCATTAAAATAAGTTTTGTGAATAAAGGACAAAAAAAAAAATTTAAATTAACTAGCATGAAGCGCACTATGAATTTAGATTCATTTAAAATAAAATAAACACAGCTGATTAACATACTACACAATATTATCATAAATACAAAAAAAGAGAAAAAATTAGAGTTGAATGTGATAGAAAAACGTTTCATCTGTTTCGAATTTACTTTACAGGAAGAGCGCACGTATCTAATTTAAATAAAATCTGAGTATAATTTTACCCATTTTAAAACCTCTGTACTTATTCAAATTCATTATTGTGGGGCCGGTACAGTACTGGGAAGTTAACCGGCGGTGGACCAGCGTCCCATCCAGAAGGAGATGAACTCCTGGTCACTTCACGCTACCGAAACCGGGATAAGCACCGGCCTGATGAGCCGCTGGGCTCGGGTGGGAAAAGCCCAACAGACTTTACCTACTACCTATATTCATTATTAACTCATTAAAGTTTCCTTAAACTGAAATTAAATATTTTTCTATACTCGGTGTGACCTTATTGCTGAAAAGTGGGAATAAAAGCTAAGAAAACATTAGCAATGAAAACAAATGTACTGTATTTCACACACATTTATTCACTTTTAATGATAAAGATCTACATTAAATATCACCGTGTAGGTTTAGTTACAAATGTACTTTATTAAAAATATACTGTAGGCAAACTTTCGATTGAGGAATACACAAATGCCAAGCCCTGCAAAACAATACCTCAGTACATATAACCTCTGGCCGGTCATCACTGTTCTGGAGCTTCACGTAAAAGAACCAATGCTGATTTTCATAAAGAGGAGCTCCAGAGTCTGCCCTGGGTGGCCCGGCGAGCTATCCAGGGTGTACTTCGCCCTCGCTCAGAGTTGGCTGAAATACTTGCCGGTCTCCCCTTGACCCTTATTAGGGTTAAATGGTTCAGGAAATGAATGACTGAATAATAAAGAACCTTCAAAACAAACACAGTATAATACAAACAAATATGCATTTGTAGAAATGCCATGCGAATGATAAACTCGTACGATGTGAAGAATGTATGAATCGTTCATACAGACTGCATGCACTTTATCACATGTATGCTTTTAAATCATGGGATTATTTGCCGCCTGTGAAATACTGTAAGGCTGAAGCCTCTCGCAGCCAACTCGGGGGGGGGCATGGTACACCCTGTACTGCTCGCTAGACCATTGCAATGCCAACACCCACAATTATTCACACTTACATCCACACCTAGAGGTGATTTGGAACAGACAATTAGTCTGATGTCTGAACATATTGATGAAAATTCTGCTTCCAAGATTTAGAAGCAAATTGCGAGCAGAAATATCAGAATGCCAATTTGGTTTCGTAGCAGACAAAGGAACATTAAAAGCAATATTCACCATGTCGATGCAAGCAGAAAGATGCATAGAAATGCAGAAAGACCTTTATCTATGCTTCATTCTTCTTCTTTTCCTTTCGGCTGTTCCCTTCAGGGGTCGCCACAGCAAATGATCTGCCTCCATCTCTCCCTATCCTCTGCATCTTCTACTCTTACTCCAACGACCTTCATGTCCGCCTTCACCGCATCCATAAATCTTCTCTTTGGTCTTCCTCTGGGCCTTTTGCCTGGTAGTTCCAACCTCAGCATCCTACGACCAATATACTCACTATCCCTCCTCTGTACATGTCCAAACCATCTCAATCTAGCCTCTCTGACTTTGTCTCCAAAACATCTAACATGTGCTGTCCCTCTGATGTACTCATTTCTGATCCTATCCATCCTCGTTACTCCCAAAGAGAACCTCAACATTTTCATCTCTGCTACCTCCAACTCTGACTCCTGTCTTTTCCCCAGGGCCACTGTCTCTAAACCATACAACATTGCTGGCCTCATCACCGTCTTGTACACTTTTCCCTTCATTCTTGCCGATACTCTCCTATCACACATCACACCGGACACTTTTCTCCATCCATTCCAACCTGCCTGCACGCCGCTTCTTCACCTCTTTTCCACACTCTCCATTGCTCTGGATTGTTGAGCCTAAGTACTTAAAATCCTCCACCTTCTTTATCTCTGCCCCCTGTAACCTCAAAGTTCCTCTTGGGTCCTTGTCGTTCACACACATGTATTCCGTCTTACTAAGACTAACCTTCAATCCCCTCCTTTCCAGGGCATACCTCCACCTCTCTAGATTTTCCTCCACTCGGTCTCTGCTCTCACTACAGATCACTATGTCATCTGCAAACATCATAGTCCATGGAGATTCTTGTCTAATCTCATCTGTTAGCCTGTCCATCACCATAGCAAACAAGAAGGGGCTGAGAGCTGACCCTTGATGCAGTCCCACCTCCACCTTGAACTCTTCTGTCACACCGACAGCACACCTCACCACTGTCTTACATCGATCATACATGTCCTGCACCACTCTAACATACTTCTCTGCCACTCCAGACTTCCTCATACAATACCACAGTTCTTCTCTCGGCACCCTGTCATATGCTTTCTCCAGATCCACAAAGGCACAATGCAGCTCCTTCTGACCTTCTCTGTACTTCTCTATTAACATCCTCAAAGCAAACACTGCATCTGTGGTGCTCTTTCTGGGCATGAAACCAAACTGTTGTTCACAAATGCTGACCTCTGCCCTTAGTCTTGCTTCCACTATTCTTTCCCATAGCTTCATTGTATGGCTCATCAACTTTATCCCTCTGTAGTTGCCACAACTCTGTACATCGCCCTTGTTCTTAAAAATGGGCACAAGCACACTTCTCCTCCATTCCTCTGGCATCTGCTCACTTTCTAAGACCTTGTTGAATATTCTTGTCAGAAAATCTACTGCTACCTCCCTAGACACTTCCATACCTCAACTGGTATGTCATCAGGGCCAACTGCCTTTCCATTCTTCATCCTCTTCAATGCCCTCCTCACTTCTCCCTTACTAATCTTTGCTACTTCCTGCTCCTCAACGGTCACCCCTTCTACTCTTTTTCTTTCTCATTTTCCTCATTCATCAGCTCTTCAAAGTACTCTTTCCATCTTCCCAGCACACTTCTGTCATCAGTCAATACATTTCCCTCTCTGTCCTTTCTCACTCTAACTTGCTGCACGTCTTTCCCATCTCTATTTCTCTGCTGTGCTAACCTGTATAGATCATTTTCTCCCTCCTTACTGTTCAACCTATCATACAAGTCATCATACGCCCTCTGTTTGGCCTTTGACACCGCTACCTTCGCCTTACGTTGTGTCTCCCTGTACTCCTGTTTACTCTCTTCGGTCCTCTCAATGTCTCACTTCTTCTTGGCTAACCTCTTCTTTTGTACACACTCCTGCACTTCCTCATTCCACCACCAAGTTTCCTTATCTACTTTCCTTCCAGAGGACACACCAAGTACTCTCCTACCGGTCTCCCTGATCACATTGGCTGTGGTTGTCCAGTCCTCTGGAAGCACTTCCTGACTACCCAAAGCCTGTTTCAACTCCTCCTTGAAGACAACATGACACTCTTCCTTTTTCAGCTTCCACCACTTTGTCTTCTGCTCTGCCTTTGCCTTTTCATCTTTCTCACCATCAGTGTCATCCTGCACACCACCATCCTATGCTGTTTGGCAACACTCTCACCCACTACTACTTTGCAGTCACTGACTTCCTTCAAATTACATCGCCTACACAAGATGTAGTCTACCTGTGTGCTCTTACCTCCGCTTTCATAAGTCACCCTATGCTTCTGTTTCTTTTTGAAGAAAGTATTCACCACAGCCATTTCCATCCTTTTTGCAAAATCGATCAACATCTGTCCTTCTGTGTTCCTGTCCTGGATAACAAACCTGCCCATCACTTCCTCGTCCCCTCTGTTGCCTGTACCAACATGTCCATTGAAGTCTGCTCCAATGACCACTCTTTCACCTCTGGGGGTACTCTGCATCACTTCATCTAACTCACTCCAGAATCTCTCCTTCTCTTCTAGCTTACATCCTGCCTGTGGGGCATAAGCACTAACAACATTGACCATCACGCCTTCAATTTCTAACTTGAGACTCATCACTCTGTCTGACACTCTTTTCACTTCTAGAACATTCCTGACAAACCCCTCCTTCAAGATGACTCATACTCCATTTCTCTTCCCATCCACACCATTATAAAACAGTTTAAACCCTGCTCCTAAGCTTTTAGCCTTTCTACCTTTCCACCTTGTCTCCTGAACACACAGTATGTCCACCTTCCTCCTCTGCATCATGTCAGCCAGCTCCCTATCTTTTCTTTGCATAGTTCCAACATTCAAAGTCCCTACTCTCAGTCCGAGGCTCACGCATTTCCTCTTCTCTCTCTGCCTACGGACACGCCTCCCGCCTCTCCTTCTTCGACGTCTTCGACCAACAGTAGTCCAATTTCCATCAGCACCCTGTTGGTTGACAGCACTGATGGCGGTCGTTGTTAACCCGGGCCTCGACCGATCCGGTATGAATTCTGTATTGATCATTTGCATTTTTTTTTTTGGCAGAAGTTTTACGCCGGATGCCCTTCCTGTCGCAACCCTCTGCATTTATCCGGGCTTGGGACCGGCATAAGGGGGAGAGACACTGGTTAGTGCCCCCCCCCGCCTCATGGCTGCATTTTATCTATGCTTCATTGACTATTCAAAAGCTTTCGATCGAGTGAGACATGAAGAACTTTTCCGCCTGCTAAACAAGTTAGATATTGATGGCAAGGACACAAACAGCAACTGTTTGGGTTGAAGGTGAACACAGCGAAGAAAGACCAATTAGACGTGGTGTCGGGCAAGGGTGTGTGTGTTGTCCCCAGAACTGTTCAATCTCTACAGTGAGGTCATACTGAGGGAAGTTGAAGAAATTGGCATAAAAAAAGGTATAAATATCGGTGGTCAGAACATCAATCGTCTCAGATACGCTGATGATACAGTATTGGTTGCTGACGTGGAAAGAAAACTTCAAGAAATGTTTGATGCAGTTGTGAAGGAAAGTGATTCCATGGGTCTTTCTCTGGACATTTCCAAAACAGAGTGCACGGCAATTTCTCAGAAACAACATCCCCCAAAGTGCAATCTCCAAAGCAATGGCAACCAAATCAACCAGGTGAATGAATCCAAATAGCTCGGCGACTTAATAACAAGCCATGGTAAATGTCTGCCAGAAATTCAAAAACGTATTGCCACGGCTAAAGTGGCTTTTAAAAGGCTTTCCCCTGTCATGACCAATAGGAACATCACAATGAAAACCACATTTACAGTCCTGAAAGCATACGTGTGGTCTGTTCTGTTGTACGACCGTGAGCGCTGGACAACCACCACCATCATTCAGAAGAGACGAGAGGCTATCGAAATGTGGCCCTTAAGACGCATCTTGAAAATATCCTGGACTGGATGAATATCAAATGAAGAAGTTCTCTCCATGGCATTGCTGGAACGTTCACCATTGAACACCATACGTACAAGACAGATGAAATTTCTTGGACATGTGTACAGAAGAGGATCACTAGAACATCAAAGCTTAACAGGCAAGGTTGAAGGGAAGAGAAGCAGAGGGCGTCGAAGAGCCACCTACGTGAACAGTTTGAACACCTGGACAACATCAGGAAATATGCATAACTGTGACTTCCTGCGCGCATCGCTTGAAACAGACTTGTGGAGAGCCGTGGCCGTCAATGCTTGTGACAAGCAGGACAAATGATGATGATGATAATGATGATGAATTAGTCCGATGGCCCTGCGATGGCCTGGCGAGCCGTCCAGGGTGCACCTCGCCCTTGCCCAGAGTCGGCTAAGATGGGCGCCAGGCTCCCCATGGCCCTAATTTGGATTAAGCATTTCAGAAAACAAATGAATGGATTTATGTAATGTTGATGTTTTGGTACTATGGGAGGAAACAGCAGTACCCAGAGTGAACCCTTGCAAGCACGAGCGCATGCAAACTCGGCACAGAACCGCCCACACCAAGCCCAGGGCTTGAACCCAGGACCTTCTTGGTGTGAGGCAGTCATGCTTAGTGAATTTTAAAAAAGCAAAAGCACACACTTGTGTGTGAGTGATGTGTTTATATTGTGTTGTTTTGTATTTTTTGGAATTACATGGGGACAAAAAATGTCTTCTTGGTGGATTACACAGTCCTTACATTCTGCTCAGAGATGTTTACAAAGCCCTGAGTCTTAATCCAACTGCATCACTCCTCCATTCACTTCAGTGACATTTGGGTTTTCTCCACGCACCCTGAAAGCGTCCGGTTCCAGAACACCACTTAGAGGTTTGATTCTGACACCGTTTCTGTGATCGGCCGTGGCTGTAAAACCCTCTTTATTCACAACTTTCCGTGGCTGTGTTTATTTTGTCCTGTCTCGGGTCCAGTATTGAAGGTCAGCATATTTTGTTCCAAAGTGGACACATCTGGTTCGCGAGCGCTGTTTGTAGTTCAGGCTTTGGAAAGGTGACAGACGGATTGGAAATCGCGATTCGAACGTGGTTGAGAAGAGATCCGGGTGCTGAAGCGTATCAGCTGCTGCAGTGGACCATCAATGAGTATGGAGTGCACCAACACTTTGGCGAATGAGCTGAGGGTTGGAACGGAGTGTCCTCTGCGTCTCTGGTCTGGACAGTCGTTTAAACAGATGGGAATGTGTCCTTTTACGAGGATCTTATCAGTAAAGTTCCCAAGAGATGCCATATTGCTTTTATCTCGTTCTCTCTTTTTTCCTGAGAATGTGTTTACAGAAGCATCTGAAGTTCAATTATTTGGACTTTTGTACTCCTTATTCCCCCCCATCTCTCACTCTCTTTTTCTGTGTCTCACTCTCTCTGAACTGGACGTTTCCCAAACACAACAGCACAATAGCTTTTGAATGATTCACTGCTGTTGTTTGCGCTTCCTTGGATACCAGAGAGGCCTTGTGAGATCTCGAGGGCTCCTCTGGCAGAAATACTCTGATGTAAATAAAGTCAATTCTGCTTGGAAAAGCTCTGTAGAGATGTCCCGAGCTGTTTACTATAAAGCCTGAGATTTAAAGCAGGTTAGGCCAGTGTCGGACCACAAGCGACGTCCCCGGCCCCCGGCCCCCGGCCCCGACCGCCTCCGCCCTACTGCTGCAGACTTCAGAGTCTTAAGTGTGTTTATAGACTATAAAATAGAAGTGAATGTCATTGAAATCTCTTCCTGAGAGAAATAATGCAGTGCTCATCGAGATGAAGATACATAAACCGGCCGTGCAGAGAATAAACACGTTCTCCATCACTCCCTTTAATCCTGAGAGGGGTCAGTCTGAGAACATGGCTCCTCTCCTCTCTTCTCTCACTCGCTCTCTCATTCACTCATTTTCTAAGCCGCTTAACCCTGCTTGGTTTGCGGGGAGGCCGGTGCCCATCTCAGCCGACTCTGGGTGAGGGCGGGGTACACTCTGAGCAGCTCACCAGACCATCATAGGGCGACACACACACACTCACACAACCTTTCACATTCACACCTGGGGGCGATTAGAACAGCCGATCAGCCGACTGTGTGTGATTTTGGACTGAGGGAGGAGGTGGAGGAGGAAACCTGCAAACTCCACACGGAAACGCCTGAGCCCGGGACTCAAACCCAGGACCTTCATGCTGCGAGGTGGACCTGCTAACCACAGCATTAGCCCCTCTTTTCTCCTCTTCCTCTGCTTTTCATATTTCTTCTCCTCTTGTGGATCTTTGATCTTTTCATCTCCTCTCTTCTCTTCTTTTTCTCGAACGGTTTGCTCCATCTCGTTTCATTTCTCCTCAGCTCATTGTCTCTTCTGTTTTCCTGGTCTCTTGTCCTCTCTTTTGTTTTATTTTTTCATAGCCCTTGGTCTCTTCCAGCTTTTCATCTGAGTTCTCCTCTCCCTCACTCTTGCTTTTTGTCCCAAATCTTTGTCGAGTATCTTCTCTAGACATCAGAACTCGTTGGCTGGTCTCATGTTCTCTCGAGTCTTCAGTGCGACGGTCATCTCTTCTGCTCCTTGTTCTTATTTCTTCTCCTCTCCTCCAGTCACAACTCATTTCCTGCACTCGTATTTCTCTCCCACTGCTTTCATCTTGTCCTCTGTCTTCTCCCTCTTTTTTATTGCTCTATTATCTTGTATATTTCCTTGATGTCTCCTCCCATGTTCTTCCTTCTCTTCTTATTTCCACTCATCTCCTCATGTCTCATTGTGGAGTATGTCTCTCATGTCTCTTCTCTTTATTTTTTACATCGTCGTCTCCTGTCAGTTCATCGCTCTACCTTTCTTTTGGCTCGTCTTTTATTCTTTCGTCCTCTTATTTCTTCTCATTTGATCAGATTCCTCCCATTTCATCTCTTTACCTCCTGTTCTGCTCATCCCTTTTTCTTTTCTTGCCTCTTCATATTGTCTATTCTCTTCTCCTCTTATTTATTCCTCTTATTTCATCTTATCTCTTTCTTTTCTTGTCTTCTTCTTTATCTTCTTCTTCTCATCTCCCTTCTCATTGGATCTCAGTTCATTCCAGCTAATCCCAGTTTATATAATCTCATCTAATCCAGTTCACGTTCGTCTCCTCTCCACTCGATCGACTCCTCGAGTCTGATCTCACGCTCTCTTCTCCTTTCTCTCCTCTCCTGTCCTCCTGCGTCTCTCCTCTTATGCTGAGCGTCAGTTTGCAGACTCCTTCTGCGGGTCAGAAAACGGAAGTTCAGAAGCAGTTACTCACTTTGCAGGAAAACAAGCATGTATCATCATGATGAAACTGTTCTCGTTCCATATTATTTTAGTAAAGAAGGTCATGGGGTCATCCTGGGCTTGGGGCAGGGGTCTAACAGGCCTGCATGTGGTGGGGAGTGTTCAGGGTTTGTGACGAGCCGCCGAAGAACGGAAGAAGAATGCAGAGAGAGACGTTCCCGAGAGCTTCAGCAAAACACTTTGACAAGTAAAGTCATGGTTCTCGTGGGCGTGAGAGGGGCGACGTTTAGATTCCGTGACGTATTAAAAGGTTTTTCTGGCTTGATAAACGTGTTTTGAGGTCACGGCATGGGTTGTAAACAGGGAAAGGTGGAGTATGGCATCATCGGCATGTTTACGTTGCTCCGGTATCACACAGCTCCGACACCGAGAAAGCAGCAGTAGTGCATTGTGGGAAAGTCTTGGTAGAGGAGAGCTGTTGGTTGTTTATATGTGTTTTATACGAGTCCTCATGCATGAAGCCTCAACTGTCCCGGGATTCTAGGCAGCGGCGGAGAAAAAACACAGAGTGCAGGGGAGGTTCGGAGCTCTGCATCTTGTCTTTATTACATCTGGGAATGAGGGAAGGGAAGGAGATAAGGGAGAAGAGTTAAAAAAGTCAGCAACGACAGCAGAGGAGTGAACGAGACAAGAAAGAGTTTGTGTGTGATGGAGAGCGAGACACTCGGTGCGTTTACAGGACGTTAGAGATGAATAACTGTGGCGCTCTGACTCAAACTGCACTTTTTAAAACACACGTGATGTCACAATGGCATGGACGTCAGCATGTTCTCCTCACAGCAAGAAGCTCCTGGGTTCGAGTACCAGGCTCAGCGAGGGGAAATTTTCTTTGTGAAATTTTCTTGTTCACATCTTGTTTGTGTCGGATTCCTCCAGGTACTGCGGTTTCCTCCCACAATCCAAACACATGCACAGTACACTAACTGTATGTTCCGAATTGCCCCTGGGTGTGAGTGTCACTGTCAATGATTGTGTGTGTGTGTGTGTGTGTGTGTGTGTGTGTGTGTGTGTGTGTGTGTGTGTGTTGCCTTGCTGTTCAGGATGTACCTCCCCTTCACCTAGAGTCAGCTCTGATAGGCTCTAGGGATCCCACGACCCTGGGCGGATTAAGTAGCTCGACCAAATGAACGATTGAATGATGTAATTATTTTAAAAGAAGAGGAAGAACAGGTTCTTTCCTAATGGTGTAATTACATGTAAACAGTCAGTGCTAGGAAAGTTTATAGTGAAAGTAAAGCGCAGTCGCTTCTCGCACTCTCTGTGACGTTCTCTCGGATTCTGTTGTACAGCTGGAGCTTTCATTAAACTGTATAATCTCCGGTTCCCCGAGAATCTGATGGTAGGAATATACTCACGTGCTGTGTGCGCAAGACGTTCCTCTGTGTCTGAGTTCAAAGCTGAGGATTTATGGTGCCAAAGTCTTGAGAGTCTGGAGGCTTGAAAGGGTGAAGTGTGTGTGTG
>CM045738.1:50744796-50772296 GCA_024760905.1 Plotosus lineatus
ACACATAATACACACTTACATACACATACATAAATACACACACACACACACATACACACATACACACGCACATACACGCACTCACACACACACTCACACACACACACACACACACACACACACACACACACACACACACTCACACACAAGTTACTGCCACTGTAAATTTAGTTGAAGCTTCACTTTGTTCTCTTTTGCAAATAGTTGCCATTTGGGTATCATTGCATATGTGTGTGTGTGTGTGTGTGTGTGTGTGTGTGTGTGTGTGTGTGTGTGTGTGTGTGTGTGTGTGTGAGTGAGTGTGAGTGAGAGAGAGAGAGAGAAAACATATCTTTGAGTGTCCATACCAGTATGTAATGCGGTATGGCAGTGATTGATAGTCAAGAGCATAGCTCAACACCTTCGCACCCCCTGCAATACACCCCTCCTCTCTCTCTCTCTCTCTCTCTCTCTCTCTCTCTGTCTGTCTGTTCGTCTCCCCATCCCCCCTCTCTCTGTCTGTCTCTCTGTCTGTCTCCCTCCTCTCTTTCTGTCTGTCTGTCTCCCCCCTCTCCCTCTCTGTCTGTCTGTCTGTCTGTCTGCCCCCTCTCTGTCTGTCTGTCTGTTCGTCTCCCCATCCCCCTCTCTCTGTCTGTCTCTCTGTCTGTCTCCCTCCTCTCTTTCTGTCTGTCTGTCTCCCCCCTCTCCCTCTCTGTCTGTCTGTCTGTCTGTCCCCCCGTCCCCCCCTCTGTCTGTGCGGCCCCCCCCCGGGAGCATTCCTTATCCACTGTGTTTCTTCCTGGAGAAACATCCTAATGCACGCTGTATTCCCCCAAACGTTAATATGTGTGAAAGCATTTTGCATATAGAAATGCTCTTCCTTGTTATTTTCTATCAGGTCAACTATGAAGTCTGGAGAATGGAATTTAGTTTGAAGCTAAATTTTAGTCTAAGGCACACCCACTTTGCATTCACTCTGCACAGATTTTAGATATTTTTCCCAGCGAATAAAAAAGTCGTACGCAGCACGTAATCTCCATGTGGCACTAAAATGAAGCGGCTGATGATCTGAATGTACTGAATGAGCAGGTTATCACATCAATACACATTTTCTTCCCTGATGGCTCGGATGTAAAATGGGGACTTGAATAATGAGCATGAAGAATCATTTTCACATCTATATTGGCCTCCCCAGAGTCCTGACCTAAACCCTATTAAAAGTGTTCAGGATGTGCCGGAGAAGACTTTATGGAGGGGTTCAGTTTTTTCCTCATCGATTCAAGTCCGTGAGAAATGAACCCGACACCGGATGGAAATAAATGTTATGATGTTGCTGAAGAATGTTGAAACACTTTCTGTGGCGATAAAACCTGTAATCCAGGATAAAGGTGCAACAACAAATATCGGAGTGCAGGACTTTTTCTTTGGCCAAGCAGCAAAATAATAATTATGTCTTAATCAGTGTTACACTTCAGATCATTTTCTTTCATGTCATCAGTATAAAGACCGCCTTGTCATGTAATCTGTTGTAAAATTGCAAGTGTTTGTGTAAATTATGATGTAAGTGGTTCACATTCAACTTCGTATATGTAAAGCCACACATTCTTGGAGGATAGATTTTTTCGTGAAGATTTCTTTTTGAAAAGCTCCTGCTAAGATTTATGAATAACACTGTTCATATCCAGCCTGATGAATGAGGCCTGGTGTGTGTACTTAAGTGTCTGTATGTGTGAATTTAATATATGCCTTGAGTGCTAAGTATATTCTGGAGCAGGAATAATAAGGCATCCTGAATCCATCATGCAGAACAGAGAGGCAGTCATGCGTAACATCACACTGCAGGAGTTGGAGATTGCGGACAGTCATCGCGTCCACTGGCTGCATGCTATCTGGATTCTTTTCTTGTCCTGCTCCGTTACTTTTGCAGACTGGATCACGGTTTCAGGCTCCAGCCTCGTTTATCCTCCTGCTTATCGGCTCCAGGTTTTTCTGTGGTCTGGAGATGGTCCTCAGAGACCAGTCGGTATCTCAGCTTCCTGGGTGGAGATCTGAGTGAACGCCTAACTCTCATGCTAGATTTTCAGAGCTGGAGATAACTGTGAGAAAAAGTATGTATATATTAGTAAATCTGAAATAACTAAAGGGTGAAGAACTTCACACCACGTGCATCGCTCTCTGCTCTCCTCAGAAAAGACCCTAATTCCAACTTTCCAGGTCTAAACATTGATGTCATCCTTGTCCAACAAAATGATGAGATTATGATGTTGTTGTTTTTTCTTTTTGAGTGTGTGTGTGTGTGTGTGTGTGAGTCTGTGTGAGTTGTGAGTCTCTCTCTCTCTCTCTCTCTCTGTGTGTGTGTGTGTGTGTGTGTGTGTGTGTGTGTGTGTGTGTGTGTGTGTGTGTGTGAGTTGTGAGTCTGTGTGTGTGTCTTGTGTGTGGGTGGTGTGTGTGTATGTGTGTGTGAGTCTATGTGAGTTGTGAGTCTGTGTGTGTGGGTGTGTGTGTGTGTGAGAGAGAGAGAGAGAGAGAGAGAGTGTGTGTTTGTCTGTGAGTGTATGAGTGTGTGTCATGTGTGAATGGTTGTGTGTGTGTGAATGTGTATATGTGTGTGGTGTGTGTATGTGTGTGTGTATCAGTACATGTGTGTGAATGTGTATGTGTGGTGTTTGTGTGTGTATGTGTGTCATGTGTGAATGGTTGTGTGTGTGTGAATGCGTATATGTGTGTGTGTGTGTGTGTGTGTGTGTGTGTATCAGTACATGTGTGTGAATGTGTATGTGTGGTGTTTGTGTGTGTATGTGTGTCATGTGTGAATGGTTGTGTGTGTGTGAATGCGTATATGTGTGTGTGTGTGTGTGTGTGTGTGTGTGTGTGTGTGTGTGTGTGTGCGTGTGTGTGAGTCTGTGTGAGTTGTGAGTCTGTGTGTGTCTGTGAATGAGTGTGTGCGTGTGTGAGTGTTAGTCTGTGTGAGTTGTGAGTCTGTGTGTGTGTGTGTGTGTGTGTGTGTGTGTGTGTGTGTGTGTGTGTGTGAGTTGTGCGTCTGTATCGTGTGATTATGTGAGTCTGTGGGAATTGTGAGTCTGTATGTGTCAGTGAATGAGTGTGTGCGTGTGTGAGTGTTAGTCTGTGTGAGTTTGTGAGTCTGTGTGTGTGTGTGTGTGTGTGTGTGTGTGTGTGTGTGTGTGTGTGTATGTGTGAGTTGTGTGTCTGTATGTGTGTGATTGTGTGAATCTGTGGGAATTGTGAGTCTCTGTGTGTGTGTGTGTGTGTGTGTGTGCATGAGTGCATGAGTATGTGTGCGTGTGTGTGTGTGTGTGTGTGTGTGTGTGTGTCACAGATGTAGGGTTACGACACTAGCACACAGCCAGCTCTTTTTTTCCTTTTTTTATCTGGCAGTACAGAAGCAGGAGACGTCTCGCTGCAGTGCCAGTGGAGGAGGCTGAATGTGCTACACCACTGCGTAAATATCAGTAATGATGTGTTTACTTTCTTCACCTGAGCTTTTCATTCATTCAGTTTTGCAACTACACTATTTTTGAATACAAAATACAAGCAAACCTTGGTTTCCGACCACAGTTCGTTCCAGATGGCTGTTCGAATAGCGATTTTTTCGAATTCCGAATCTATTTTTCCCGTTACAAATAATGTAAACGGTCTTACTCTGTTCCATGACTCTAAGAACTGCCTGTCTTAAACATATTTTATTTCATAATGTCGTTTATATATAGGGCAGTAGTGGTCTAGTGGTATAGGGCACTGGATCGCTGATCCAAAGGTTGGGGGTTCAAGTCCCACTCTCCACAAGGTTGTCTCTGTCCCCCCCAGTGCACTAACTGGGTTATCAAAGGCAGACCATGTCTGTCTCTGTCTATGGTGAGAGGTTGATGTAAAAGAACCATTGCTGACTTTCGTAAAGAGGAGCTGCAAAGTCGTCAGCGTGTTTCTGTCCCTTGCTATAAAGGGTTGTGACAGGAAGGGCATCGACGTAAAAACCTCTGCCAAATCAAACATGCGAATCAGATGATTCGCTGTGGCGACTCCCGAGTAAAAGGGAAAAAGTCGAAAGGAAGACAGACTATGTTGTTTATATATCAAATTGTGTATTAAATGTGAAACAACCAGGCGCGCACGCGCACACACACACACACACACACACACACACCTTCCTTGAACTTCTCAGCACCATCTTTATCAGAACTTGCTGCTTCCCTGTGACGAACCACGTTGTGAATTCCACTTCTCCTCTTGAGACCAACCTCGACTTGCCTTACAGTCGAACCCTTCAGGATTCGTGCTCGGGTCTTTTTTCACCAAATCATCATACACTTCTCGTGCTTTGCAGCAAATAACATCCTTGCTAACACTGTCTCCTGCTAACTGCTGCTCGTTTATGTATATAAATAAATAATTTTCCAAACTCCTCCAGTATGCCTTTGGCATCTCTTGTTTGTTTTCGTATTCGGCTTCCGAATTTTGTTTGACTTCTGGGACAAAAAAATTCCGAATGTTTTGGTCGAATAGAGATTTGTTCGAAGTCTAAAGTGTTCAAAAACCGAGGTTTGCTTATATTTAAGAATTCAGAGAAGATGCAACTCAGACATTCACTAGATTCTGTTCATTCATTTGCTAAACCACTTAAATTCCAATATACCGGAGCCGTGCGACTCTGCGTGAGGGCGAGTTACACCCTGGACAACTTACCACTCTATCGCAGTCACAGTCACCCAGCGGCAGTTTGGAAATAATTAGCTAATAACCTAATGTGCGTGTCCTTGGGAGGAGACCGGAGTACCCAGAGCACTGGGAGAACTTGCCAACTCCGAACAAACAGACCCTCGCCGGGCCCAGATCTCAAACCCAGGACCGTGTTACTGTGAGGCGAAAGTGATAGAAAATATGGCATGCAGGTTACGGAACGCAAGCAGCTTCACGCTGTTTTCTATTGGACAGTCCAGAATGCTGGTCAAGTCCCATGTTGTGAAAATTTTCACAAAATCACCATCAATGGCTTTTTCCTCTTCCCTGATATTTGTGATATCACAGCAGTGTACAAAAAATGAAAGCTTAACACCGTCCAGTGACAGGCTAGTGTGCACAATACATTCACAACAACTGGCTGATTTCTTCATAGAGCAACTTACATTCCATCTCATTTCTACAACTGGAGGCAGCAAAGCCGTCAACGTGTTTCTGTCCCTTGCTAAAGGGTTGTGTCTGGAAGGGCATCCGACGTAAAAACCTATCAATCAAATCAAACGTGCGAATCATTCACTGTGGCGACGCCTGATAAAGGGAGAAAGCCGAAAGGAAATCTTATACAACTAAGCAGTTGAGGGACATACTGTAAGCTCGAGGGCCCAACAGTGGCAGTGTGATGGTGCTGGTAGTTCAATTCCCAACTTTCTGATACGTAACCCAGAACCATAACAACCCCCCCCCCACACACACACACACACACACACACACACACACACACACACACACACATTTTTCTCCATACTGTACCTACGTGCGTTTTCTCTGGGTTTCTCCCACAGTCCAAAAGCATGCACAGTACAAAATTCAACTGTTCCCTCAGTGGAGGTCTGAGTGTGAACGGTTGTGTGTGCGTTGCCCTGCGACGGTCTGATGAGCTGTTTAGGGTGTTTCCTGCCCTCACCCAGAGTTGTCTGAGAAGGACACCTGGCTCCCCGCGACCTTAATTAGGTTAATCAGCTTAGAGCATGAATGAATGACTTTTGTTTGAGCTGCTGCTCTGTGGAGGACGCTGTAGCTGCATTAGGTCCAGAACAACCAGACTCAACAATAGTTTTGTTATTATTATTATTATTATTATTATTATTATTATTATTATTATTATTATTATTACCTATTTGTCCTGCATTTGTACTTTTGGATTTCAGAAATCCTTTTTTATGTCATGTACGTTGTTTGTTTTTCTCTTTTAATTATTTTTTGCATGTGTGTTGCTGAGCTCTGTTTCTATCTCACACAGTTTGCATTTTTGTTTTGTTTCGCTTGGACAACAACAATCAGTCCGATTCTGATTCTTCATACCGGTTCTGAAAATTCAGAATTCTTCTCTAAGTGCTGCTAAACATCGTAGCAAACAGTACAGCTCGCTAAGGACGAAGGCACTGGTTAGATATGCACCAGTCCATACAGGATTTATTACCGCTGCGTCAACCAATCAGATTTCATGCATTTTATTCCTGAATGTTTCAGACTGTAGGAAGGAGCACGTCTGTAGAAACTGTCGACCTGTGGTTGTTCTATTGCAACAGAAAAAAAATTTTGTGTCAAAGACAGAAAATGTCCAAATTTTACCCTTCAGTTGCTTTCTGGGTACCAAGGGGACTTGTGGGTGACAGCAACAGAACTGTTTCTGTTTTTTGTGAGATAAGACGTTTGACGTGTTTCCAGCTTAAACAGGAAATGGATGTGAAGTTGTATTATGGGAGTGTAATCACTTTTGTTTAATAGTCTGATCTGGCATTGTGTGTGTGTGTGTGTGTGTGTGTGTGTGTGTGTGTGTGTGTGTGTGTGTGTGTGTGGATATGGATATGAATTCTCGAGTGTTTGCCTCCCACAGGCCTACAGACACAGACAGGATCCTCCTCTTTTCTGTGAGAAAACAGACTGATAGGAACCAGAAATGAGTCATTAATGAGCTCATTTCATCTGTTCACTTCAGCTCACTTTCTTTCTTGCAGTTGTATGTGGTGTCATAGTCTCAAGCACCTGGATGTGTGTGTGTGTGTGTGTGTGTGTGTGTGTGTGTGTGTGTGTGTGTGGGTGTGTGTGTGATGGGTTTGACTGATGAAGAGGTACAGCAGGGTGAGAGAGTCGTTTATTTCTGGGCAAGTGAGACTGGAGTGTAAATAATCTCAGCCTTACATTATAGATTAATCAGACGCTCAGCTGGATCTCACACGCCGCCGAACATAAACACAACTTTGGGATGAACTCACATCTGCGTTTGAGAGAGAAAGAGCTGAAGGCTAGACACCTTTGATGTAACTGTCATGAACACAATCACAGAGTCATCTCTGTTAAAGGAGAATGCCGTCAGGGAGTTGGGAGAATGTGGGCCTTGGGTTATGGGATAATAAAATGGGAACGGGGCTAATTTGGGTTTTTAAACCCACCTGACTACTACCTGACGCTTCACCCCAAACTCCGCCCGCTTTATCTGAAGCGTGTGTGTGATAATGTGGGATTATTTCAGTTTTATTTACATCCACTTTTAAATAAATATCCTGGCTGCGATGGCCTGGTGAGCTGTCCGGGGTGTATTCTGAACTCGCCCATCGTCGGTTGTGATGGGTGCCGGCCTCCCCATGACCCTGATTTGGATTCAGCAGCTTAGAAAAAGAATGAATGAATAAATATCCTGGATTTGAGTCCAGGGCTCAGGCATGTCTGTGTGTGCTCTCTGTGCTCGTGTGGGTTTAATCTGGGTACTCTGGTTTCCCCCTGCAGTCCAAAGACATGCACATTAGACTAACTGGCCATTCAAACTGCCCCTAGGCGGTGATGTGAGTGTTAATGGTTGGCTGTGTGTGTGAGGGTTACCCTGTAATGGTCTGCCAAGATATTGAGGTTGGACCCGGCCTTCATCTCATGTTGGCAAAGATAGGCTTGAGCCTCCCTGCAACTATAATAGTATAAGTAAGTGGTTCAGGAAATGATTGAATGAGTGAGTGAGTGAGTGAGTGAGGAGGTACCTAAATGCCCCGAAATCCCGTCCTACAAACAAATCTTAAAATCTATATTTTAACTGTGATGCTATAAATCAACAACTATCTTTAGATGAATATCTGAAGTGGCATCAGCAGGAATTCTGTTCAATTATCTGTGCAGTAAAATATGATGAAATGGATCAGCTCAAAGTAAACACACCCTGCAGCTGTGTGTGTCCCTTCAATCAGGCTGCATCTGATATTTTTACACTTTTGTTTTTACAACGATTTCTCTAATCGGGCGTTTTGTGACCTGGGATATTCAACTCTGAGACCAGACATGGTTTTGTGGTCAACTCAGGTGAAGACTCTTATAGCAATAGAACTGACTGTACCATGGGAGGAGAACTGTGACGAAGCCAATGAGAGGAAATCACTGAAGTATGCAGATCTGATAGAAGAATGCAGACAAAAGGGTTGGAAGGTGTCACTGTTTCCAGTTGAGATCGGGTGCAGAGGGTTCCCGGCACAATCAGTGTGGAAGTTGATGACAGCACTAGGAACAACATCATCATTACGGAAATACGCAGTGAGGCAGTTAGCTGAGGCAGCAGAGAAGGCATCATGCTGGGTATGGCATCGACGAGATGAGCTGAACTGGACGCCTGGAAGCGAGTAGTGGCTTGGCCACCATTACTGACCCGCCAACTGGAGGATGTCATGGTTTAGGGTCGAAACATCCGAGGAAAGTTGGAGACCATCTGATGACAATTCCAGGCAGAGAGTGTGGCGAATCAAGTCGGGCATTGACAGTATGCCTTGACTTTCATGCAGAATACCATCATCTGTAAGTTAATTTAATTTATACGTTCCCTGTGTGGACATAGACCTTGACAGTGAACAGTTTCTATTCGAGGAGTTCCCCTCACAAACACACACTCTCAGGGCCCAGCTGCAAGGCATCATGGTAATATCCGACAACCGACCACCCCGTCACACAGCGCTCGCCCTCTCCTCCCTGTCAGCGAGTGTCCCTTCTGGAGCATTCTGTGTCCTTCAAGATCAGGAACAAACCCACTGTGCACCAAATCTGAGAGCACAATTCCTCACTGAAATAAAGCTGAACACTTTGAATACGATGCAACGCGGTGCCATCAATCCTAATTCAAACCAAAGTGATGGTTGTGACGTTTATAAAGATGAATTGAGTTGAAATGTGTTAACGCTACAGCCGGAAGGTTTTTGAGAAACACAGACACCTAACTGTATTCGGTAAAAGTTCATGATCATGGTCAGGGGGCTTTAAGATTGAGTGTGTGCAGTTGCCGCAGTCTGTCATCCCGTTGTTTAGTGTGTGGGCAAATTTCATCTCTTCTCTGGATGCTAGCTAGTTAGGGTCTGGTTTCAGTCCCCTTTGACCTTGTCAGGCTAATTAGCAGCGTTCCCTTAAAGCTTAAGTTCTCTCCAAGACTTCCTTCATCATGCTGTGTTCATTTCAAATCTTAACCTCCCTGTCACCCCTCACCTGTTCCGCTACATCTAAACACTGCCACCACGGGCAAAAAAGCTCCCACGTCTTTCTGTCTGGTACTGAAGGAAAGTAAGAAGGAGCGGTTTTTACTGCTGTTGTCTTGATTTGTTTCGGTTTAAATAGATTTCAACGGCTTTATTCACCAACTACAGAATCAAATCACCGGTGTTAGATGCACCGCAATCCCCTTCAACTCAGTCAAGGTAAAAAACAAGAACATTTTATTTCCGTACTAAAAACAAAACTTGAGATCTGAGCAATTGCTTACATTCACTCTGAGGTAAATAAACATGAAAAATCAAGTTAGGCTTGCCAATGATGTGCCAGGTTAGCATGGTGGGGTAGTGGTTAGCTTGGGCTTGTGTGGAGTTTTGCATGTTCTCCCTGTGCTCAAGTGCGTTTTCTCACACAGTCGCACAGTTCCACAAAGACCTGCACATTATGCTAACAGGCTGGTCTAGATTCTCCCTAGGTGTGTGTGTGTGTGTGTGTGTGTGTGTGTGTGTGTGTGTGTGTGTGTGTGTGTGTGTGTGTGTGTGTGTGTGTGTATGATGACCCTGTGATGTTCTGGCAAGATGTTTCCTGAGAATGTCCCCAGCCTCCCCATGATCCTAATAGAAGGAAGTTGTTTGGCACAAGTGTGTGAATTTAGCTACGTGAGTGTTCTAATTTGTTTAATTTACCCCAGTCTGGTTTGTAATAAACAATTTAATGATTTATACGAACCGCTGTCAGCTTACTGCTAATCAGTCGTAACCGTTTTTACCCTTACTCATGACTTTTTTTTGTTTTTTCATTTAAAAATTAAATACAGTGGTAACTTGACTTGCGAGTGTCTTTTATAACAAATTTTCAAGATACGAGCTTCGAGCCACCAAAAATCTGCCCCATCCAACCAGCAAAATTTTGATTTATGAGTTCTGCTGGGGAAATGGCTTTTCTGAGCCAATTCGCCTCGTATTCTTCTGCGTGTATTCCTCCGCGCTCCAAGAATGCCTTGTGCGGTGCTTCTCAATTATTTTTTGTGATGTCCCCTATAGGAAGAAAAAAAAAAAACATTTCACGCTCTGTGTGCAACTATAAATACTGTTTACTGCACTTCATATTGTTTGCTCGGTGCTTTTTCCCTACATCATAGGGAACACAGTGAGAGCGCAACTGCCACCTACAGTAGAGGAGGAATAATTACACTTAATTCTAGTACAGTATGGCAAAAAAGCACGCTCCTCAGGGTCATACACACCCCCTGGTATCACACTCCGCTATTTGAGAAGCACTGGCCTTGTGGGAGCTCACCACAAGCCTTTCCTCGCTGGCATTTGTAGCGTGCACATGCACAAAATTCTTCTTCTCCTCCTCCTCCTCTTCTGTTACCCACCACCTCATGCCTGCCCACGTGACATCTTTGCACCTACGTGACATCTTTGCCACAGTCAATGATCGGAAGGGTTAGTTGACTTATTGTTTATGCTTGTTTTATTATTATTTATTATTAATTATTATTAATGTTAATGTACATGTATTACTATTATTATGAAATAGTTATTGTTGTTACATGTTTATCTTTAATATATTAGATGAAATATATGTGCTTGTGTCAGGTTATATGAGTTTGGGAGGGGGTTGGAACGATTTAATTAGTTTTCTATTATTTCCAATGGGAATTTTTGTTTCATCTAATGAACATTTTGACTTACGAACTCACCCTCGGAACGGATTAAATTCGGAAGTCAAGGTACCACTGTATCTAGTAGTTCTGCTAATCTGTGCTAGCATTTGGCTAATGTCAGTGTACAAGTGTAGAAAAAACAAACAAACAAACAAACAAAAAAATAGAAATTAACATCAACTTGCAAACTGATTATCAGAAATATTAGTTTAGCTTTAGTCATATCAGCATTTTGCGAATACTCACTATCAGGTTTGATTATAGCTATCAATTTTGTTTGTTGATGTCAATTTTTCATCAATCAGGGTGTTCAGTTCACTAGTTCATGCCACGTTTTACTCAGGAATTGTAGTTCTGCTATAACCCTCTGGAAATAGTGTGTGTGTGTGTGTGTGTGTGTGTGTGTGTGTGTGTGTGTGTGTGTCCATTCAATGTTTTTATATTAATATTTGTAATGTCTATGGCTTTATAATTGTAATGTTTTTTGTGATGAAATTGAAACTTGTTCTTTATAAACTGAGATTTTATTTAATGTAGATTTAAATATGTGCATACATATATTATATATATATATATATATATATATATATATATATATATATATATATATATATGTGTGTGTGTATGTGTGTATATATATATATATATATCTGTCTTCCTTTCGGCTTTTTCCCTTTAACTCGGGAGTTGTCACAGTGAATCATCTGATTCGTACGTTTGATTTAGCAGAGGTTTTTAGGTCGGATGCCCTTCCTGTCACAACCCTTTAGTAAGGGACAGAAACACGCTGACGACTTTGCAGCTCCTCTTTATGAAGTCAGCAGTGGTTCTTTTACATGAACCTCTCACCATAGACAGTGACAGACATGGCCTGCCTTTGATAACCCAGTTAGCTGCACTGGGGGGGACAGTGACAACCCCGTGGGGACTCGAACCCCCCAACCTTAGGATCAGCAATCCTGTGCCCTATCCACTAGACCACCACTGCCCCCATATATATATATATATATATTAGTTTGTGTGTGTGTATGTGTGTGTGTGTGTGTGTGTGTGTGTGTGTGTGTGTGTGTGTGTGTGTGTAGCAATGCTATAAATTCTTCAACACTCTGTTCCCATCAGGAACCAGAATTCAGGATGGCCTCCCAAAAACAGCACAACAGGTTCCTACCCAGGAATGTTCTACTCATGTACGTCATGCTTTGTTTTAACAACTTGGTGATGATATTTCAGGCCTAGGTGTGGTTTAATGTGTGCATTAATTAACACAATGGGGTTTCAAACTTTTATTAGGTGTTAGCTACATCCCTAGTTTTCTCAAACAAGCTCTCCTGTGGAAGTATATCTGTAATGCATGTCGATCTGGGTACATGGCTTGTCATGTCAATAATTGCATTTCTTTTTAAAATCAAAGATTCCGCTTCAAAGGATTGTTCATCAGGGCTGCGCAGTGGTGTTTATGATTCCGGTATAATGGAGGAGTAGGACTTTGAAATTTCATGACTGCGACATCACAATTCTACATCTGGGTTAAAAAATGAAAATCAGACATGCTGAACTCAGAGTTAATGAAAAATCATATAATTCAGTTTTTGCTGATGGCTTTTTGTCTTACCTGTGAGACAAAGTGCTGAAAGACAAACAGGCCATTGCAGCCCTTTCTCATGATCATTTCTTCCAAATGTAGATGCTCAGATATTGCATCTGACTATGCCTTTCATAGTTTCCTTAATGCTTAAGGACCAGTACTGATGAGAGAAAGATGTGACCGTTATGTAGTTCGGGTCAAGCACTGTAAGGATCATAGTTAACCAACTGATGGCTCTCTCAGAGGGACTTGGAGCTGAAGATGAGTGTGAGCCAGATCTGTGACCGCATTTGTGGTCAGGGAATACTGGGGCTATTTTAAGCTACGTCTTTAACACTCAACCTTGAATATCAATCTTGCAATCTTTTTATTATTATTATTTTCTTTTTACTAGCCCACCCATGAAAAATAGAGCTAGAGATAGAAACTGAGATCACATTACTTTCACTTTGACCCTCAGTTGTGAAAATGTTGACATTACTGTGGGTCGGCAACACAGCAAGATATGAAGACTATCTCTGCTTGTACAAGATTTCTTCAGCATATTATAAAGATAAAAGTCTGTTGGGCTTTTTCACCCAAGCCTAGTGGCTCATCAGGGCGGCGCTCATTCCCCGTTTCCATAGCATGAAGCAACCGGGAGATCAACTTCTCCTGGATGGGACGACGGTCCATCTCAGGTTACCTTCCCAGTATATTTTACTGGCTCCCAATTATACTGCTGGGTGAACAGAGGCACACTTGTGGTTAATGCCCAGGGGTCTTTGCCCAGTGGGGGGACTACCTGGGATTTGAACACACAACCTCCTTATCACAAGCGCAGCACCCTAACCGCTACACCACCAGCCCCACAGCACACAGTAGGCCCTTGACCATTCGCTGTTCAGTGCTTGCACCCATGCATACTTGCAGATTGGCGACAAACCCAGAAGTAATTGGAACGTAAGTTATCAGCGTGATTGCTTGAATTGTGAATTCACATTTTTTTCGTGTGTTTTTAATGATTATTTAAGCGCTATGATGTAACTAAAATGCCCTGCATCTTCTCGAGCTTCTGGTAAGGGGTCATTCAAAATTTGCAACATTTTCCTAAGCATACAAAACGTATGCTAGGGGGGAGGGGGGAAGATGTCTGTGTACGCTTTTTAATATGAAAATGTCGATCAACAATAATACATGCACTCGTGAATATTTTTTTGGGGCGTGTACGTTTGAAACTCTCAATGTGCGATTCGCCAACCACCTGCGGTGTTGCATATCTGCAAAGTCTGCAATGAATACAGTACAGTACAGTACAGTACAGTACTACCCAACCCGGTACCAGCTGCTCGAACATCACAAGGCAGCTGATCAAGGGCGTAGGCTGGGGGGGGGTGTACAGAGAGCACGTGCACCTCCCCCCCACACACACAGCAGGAGTTGAGTCCGCTGGACAAGAAATGATGTGTATTCACAATCTTATAAGTAAACTTAATGACTGTTATTGAAGATAAAGTCGGAGATCAGGTCCGCATGACTAGAGTCAGGAAGTAAACCGGAAGTTAACGTGTAACGGGCACTGCGCATGTGCACGCCCGAGCTGACCAATCAACAATCATAATATTATCAGTAAGCAATAATAGCTGAACACTGTCAATCAAACAAAGTGCGAGTGTGAGAATAAAGCACAGTTTGTTCGTCCCGCCTCCGGCTCCTGCACATGTGTTAGAACACAAACATTGCCGCACAGAGAATGAATGGATGAAATAATCATAATCCATCCAGCCTGGATCTGCAGCCTCATGATCAGTACTTTTATACAATTATTAATAGTATGTCTTTGTGCTGTAAATATGTATTAATATTTGTTTGTGCCTTGAAATAGATAAATAACTTTATCTCAATTTGTAAATGTATTTAGCACATGTAGTTGCAGATGTAGTTTGAAATATATTTGAGAATGTTTTTGGTTGAACTATAATATTTGATTCTGATTCTGAGAGGAATAGATGAATCGTCTTCTGCTGAAAAACTGTGCGTGTTGTTGGTGTGAGATTCCATGTTGTTTATATCATATGCTGTGACCTGCATGTACTATATTTTATGTGGTACTTTGTACCAACCCAGTGACGTCACGGTAACTTTGTGTAGGCGGGCACTTGGCGATGGCGGCTTTCGGGTCGATAACTTATACGACAAGCACATCAAACAAAAGCGCTGTGTGTGCAATGGTTTATTTATCACATAAAATTTAAGCCACAATCGCTTCAATAAACTATACTTAAGCTACCGACAACTTATTTAGTCAATGTTTCATTTCCCCTTTAAGACTTAGGCTCCGGACAATTGAGGGGTGCACCACCACCACCACCACCACGGTCAGACCAGCCTACGCCCTTGCTGATCACAAACTGAAGCGTGGTCGTCCAAAAGCCAATGAACAATAAAAATGCAGACATTTTGAATTATATTTTAATATACCCCTCCCTGAATCGCCTCCTTATTGTGGTGGAGGGATTTGCGTGACCTAATGATCCTAGGAGCTATGTTGTCGGGGGCATAATGCCCCTGGTAGGGTCACCAAAGGCAAACAGACCCTGGGTGAAGGTCCAGACAAAGTGCGATTCAGAAGACCCCTATGCCATCTTGGAGTAAACATTTGAAGCAGTCTCCCTTGCCCGGACGCGGGTCACCGGGGTTCCCTCCTGGAGCCAGGCCCAGGGGAGGGGCTCGAAGGCGAGCACCTGGTGGTCGGGCTTATGCCCATAGAGCCTGGCCGGGCCTAGCCCGAAAAAGAGACATGGGTCCGCCCTCCCATGAACCCACCACCCGTGGGAGGAGTTTTAGGGGTCGGGTGCAATGTGAGTTGGGTGGCAGTCAAAGGCATGGGTTCTGTCGGACCGATCCTCGGCTACTTACTCTGACCCTCGGGACATGGAATGTCACCTCTCTGGCGGGAAAGGAGCCTGATTTGGTGCGTGGGGTGGAGAGATACCGACTAGATATAGTCGGGCTCACCTCAACGCATAGCTTGGGCTCTGGAACCATCCATCTCGAAAGAGGCTGGACCTTCTTCTATTCTGGAGTTGCTCATGGGGAGAGGCGGCGAGCCGGTGTGGGTATTCTTGTTGCCCCCCCGTCTCGGGGACCAAATGTTGGGGTTCTCCCCGGTTGACGAAAGGGTAGCTTTCCTCCGTCTTCGGGTGGGGGGACGGGTCCTGACTGTTATTTGTGCTTATGCACCAAATGACAGTTCAGAGTACCCACCCTTTTTGGAGTCTTTGGGGGGGTGTTGGAGAACGCTCCCTCGGGAGACTCGCTCGTTGTCTTAGGAGACTTCAACGCCCATGTGGGCAACGATAGTGTGACCTGGAAGGGTGTGATCGGTAGGTACGGCCTCTCCAGTCTGAATCCGAATGGTGTTTCGTTGTTGGACTTCTGTGCTCGTCACAGTTTGTCTATCACGAACACCATGTTCGAACATAAGGGTGTCCATAAGTGCACTTGGCACCAGGACACCCTAGGTCGCAGTTCGATGATTGACTTTGTAGTCGTGTCATCGGACTTGCGACCATATGTTCTGGACACATGGGTGAAGAGAGGAGATGAGCTGTCTACCGATCACCACCTGGTGGTGAGTTGGCTTCGGTGGTGGGGGAGGTTGCCTTCCAGACCTGGCAGGCCCAAGCGTGTAATCAGGGTCTGCTCGGAACGTTTGGTGGAGTCCCCTGTCCGAGAGGCCTTTAACTCCCACCTCCGGCAGAGCTACAACCACGTCCTGGAGGAGGCGGGGGACATGGAATCCGAATGGGCCATGTTTCGTGCCTCCATCGCTGAGGCGGCAGCCCATAGCTGTGGCCGTAAGGTCGTCGGTGCTTGTCGTGGCGGTAATCCCAGACCCCGGTGGTAGACACCTGCGGTGAAGCGGGCCGTCCAGCTGAAGAAGGAGGCCTACAGGGTTTTATTAGCCTGTGGGACTCCCGAGGCAGCAAACGGGTACCGGCAGGCCAAACATGCTGCAGCTGAGGCTGTCGCAGATGCAAAATCTCGGGCATGGGAGGAGTTCGGTGAGGGCCTGGAGAGTGATTATCGGTTGGCCTCAAAAAGGTTCTGGACCACCATCCGACGCCTCACAGCAGTTCTTCACAAACACTGTTTACAGTGGAGGTGGGGAGCTGCTTACCTTGACTGGGGATGTCGTCGAGAGGTGGAGGGAATACTTTGAGGACCTCCTCAATCCCACCAACACGCCCTCCATGGAAGAGGAAGACCCTGGAGGTTCGGGTGAGGGTCCGCCCATCACTGGAGTGGAGGTCACTGAGGTTGTCAAAAAGCTCCTCAGTGGTCGAGCTCCGGGGTTGGACGAGATCCGCCTGGAATATCTCAGGGCTCTGGATGTTGTAGGACTATCTTGTTTGACACATCTCTGCAACATCGGGTGGTCATCAGGGGCTGTACCTCTGGATTGGCAAACCAGGGTGGTGGTCCCAATTTTTAAGAAGGGGGACCGGAGGGTGTGTTCCAATTATCGGGGAATTACACTCCTCAGCCTACCTGGGAAAGTCTATGCAGGGGTACTAGAGAGGAGGATCCGACCGATAGTCGAACCTCGGATTCAGGAGGAACAATGTGGTTTCCGTCCTGGCCGTAGCACTCTTGACCAACTCTATACGCTCCACAGGATTCTGGAGGGGGCATGGGAGTTTGCCCAATCTGTCCACATGTGCTTTGTGGATTTGGAGAAGGCTTTCGACCGTGTCCCTCGAGCGATCTTGTGGGATGTGCTCCGAGAGTACGGCGTTCCAGACCCGTTGCTACGAGCCATTCGGTCGCTGTATCACCGGAGCCAAAGTTTGGTCCGTATTGGTAACAGCAGGTCGGATTCGTTTCCAGTGGGAGTTGGAGTCCGCCAAGGCTGTCCTTTGTCACCGATTCTGTTCATAATTTTTATGGACAGAATTTCTAGGCACAGTCGAGGCGATGAGGGGTTCTGGTTTGGTGGTCATCGGATATCGTCTCTGCTTTTTGCGGATGATGTTGTCCTTTTGGCTTCATCAAGTCGGGACCTCCAGCTCTCATTGGAGCGATTCGCAGCCGAGTGCGAAGCAGCCGGGATGAAGATCAGTACCTCCAAGTCCGAGGCCATGGTTCTCAATCGGACAATGGTGGAATGCACCCTCCAGGTCGGGAATGAGGTCCTGCCCCAAGTGGAGGAGTTTAAGTATCTTGGGGTCTTGTTTACGAGTGAGGGAAGGATGGAGCGAGAGATCGACAGACGGATCGCTGCAGCCTCTGCTGTTAAGCGGTGCCTGTACCGGTCCGTTGTGGTGAAGAAGGAGCTGAGCCACAAGGCGAAGCTCTCAATTTACCAGTCGATCACGTTCCAACCCTCACCTATGGTCACGAGCTTTGGGTAATGACCGAAAGAACAAGATCACGGATACAAGCGGCTGAAATGAGCTTTCTTCGCCGGGTTCTCCCTTAGAGATAAGGTGAGAAGCTCCACCTTCCGGGGAGAGCTCGGAGTAGATCCACTGCTCCTCCGCACTGAGAGGGGCCAGTTGAGGTGGCCCGGGCATCTGGTCAGAATGCCCCCCGGACGCCTCCCTGGTGTGGTGTTTCGGGCATGTCCAACCGTGAAGAGACCCCGGGGTCGACCTAGAACACGCTGGAGGGACTATGTCTCTCGGCTTGTGTGGGACCGCCTCGGTGTCCCCCAGGGAGAGTTGGAGGAAGTGGCTCGGGAGAGGGACGTCTGGACCTCTTTGCTTAGGTTGCTGCCCCCGCAACTCGACCCTGGACGAAGCGGAAGATGATGATGATGGTGATTTTAATATAAAATAATATTATTAAATACAATGTCATTTTTATTATTAAAACCAAATGTCTTAATATTAATAATTAAGGTGTCATTAAAAAGAATTCTTTAAATGTATATATTTTTATTGATTTCATTATTATTTGACTGGTGTATAAAAGAGGTATTGATGAAGGAAATACATTGATTTATTTTATAAAAGAGGTTTGACCATTGTTTTGTTTAATAACTTACTTAAAAATCCTGCCGAGAGATCATCGTTTATTTGTACACTTTCGGAGTGAGGTCAAAAAAAGCGTCCTCTCTGTCCACCTGGGAAAATGTTGAAAATGTTGAAAATGTTGAATTGCCCCTAAAGAGCCTGAGCGCTTTATTTATTCATAAATATTATCACAGTACAAAATTAAAAACTTTTTACTTCATCATTACTGCATGTTCCTGCATTATTAATGTATTAATGAGTACGACTGGTGACAGAATGGGGTGAACAAGCAGATTTTAGTGGCTTTTAAAACCGCATCAGTAATTCGCGGATTTTCTTGAGTCGCGGGGAGGGCCGGAAACCATCGCAAAAAAAAAAAAAAAACAGGGGCCATCTGTTTTATATTCCAACTTCTTCTTCTCATTTCGGCTTTTTCCCCTTTCCTGAGAGTCACCGTAGTGAATCATCTGATTCGCACGTTTGATTTGGTTGATAGGTTTTTATGTCGGATGCCCTTCCTGACACAACCTTTTAGCGAGGGACAGAAACACGCTGACGGCTTTGCTGCTCCTCTTTACGAAAGTCAGCAATGGTTCTTTTACATCAACCTCTCACCATAATCAGTGAGAGACATGGCCCGCCTTTGATAACCCAGTTAGTGCACTGGGGGGGGACAGTGACAACCTTGTGGGGACTCAAACCCCCAACCTTAGGATCAGCGATCCTGCTCCCTATCCACTAGACCACCACTGCCCCGTTTTCTACTCCAACTATAAAGGCAAAAAAGTTGGAAGGAAGGAGACACTGCACGTATAGTATGTGTGAGATTCAGGCCTTTGCAGTTGCTATTATAGAATATTAACAGCTTCGGACCAGTCAGACTCAGGACTCGATTTGTGCAGTGGCATAAAGGGTTACAATTGGCTGCATGGAATAATATGGATTCATCTGAAATCACAGTTCATTGGTGCTGAAAAAACTGTGAGTCTCTACCTGATTCCTGCACTGAACCCGTGTTTGTTTGTACCTCAATGCAACCGCCTACTTTTGGCTATATGACACTTCAACTAAATGCAGCCCACTAACAATCCCTCCCTGACTGGGAAGGTCAGTAGACGAGCTAATTGGGGCCAGATTAAGGTTGTTTTGATGGCCAAGAGTGATAGATGGAAGATCTCTCTGTCTCAGAGATACCGGAACTCCATGATGTCAGGGGTCAACTCTCAGGAGGATCATCAACCGTCTCCTGTAGCACCATCTCACACCTCACGCTTAGCGGACAAGCCGATGACTGCTTACTGTCACAAAATAATCATATTTGACAAATGCCACATAAAAGAAGTGACATGAAAAAGAAAAAAAAACAACAACAGTAAGACATGTTCCATTTAATAATAAAATATTTAACATCATTGAATATGTATGAAATACATTTTAAAAATCCGCATCATTACATAAATCACACTAGTAAACATTTAAAACATGATTTTTGCAGATTTAGAAACATTTATTCTTTTTAATATTAAAAAGCACACAGTGGCATGTTCACAGCAAGAAGGTCCTAGGTTCAAGTCCCAAGCTCAGGAAGGACATTTCTGTGTAGCCACAGAGAGAAAAGATGTCCTCCCTGTGTTTGAGGGGTTTCCTCTGCGTACTCCAGTTTTCTCTGGCACACTCAAAAACACATGCACAGTCCGGCTTCTCCAAATCACCCCCGAGTGTGTGTGTGTGTGTGTGTGTGTGTGTGTGTGTGTGTGTGTGTGTGTGTGTGTGTGTGTGTGTGTGTCGACCCTACATAGCAAGGCCTTGGACTGGAACCCAGGACTGTCTTACTGTGGGGTGGACCTGCCCCGATATCATAGAAAAAAAAAAAGATTTTTAAAAATGAAAGGTGTTCTACAAAATCATATCCAAAGAAACAGACAGTCCAGAGGATGGTGCCCTGGATGCTTGTGCTGCTGAATTAATTGAATGAAGCCTTTGATGAGTGAAGTAACAAAGTCATCCTTGGCGGCCCCCTGGTGCACTCGGCTGGCTGGGACGGCCCTGCTTCACCCCCTGATGAAGTGCAATTACTCTAGTGAGCACAAACCATTTTACATTTAAACTCCTGCATTCCCTGCAGGGTGCATCGTAGCAATCATCAGCCATCTCCAGCTGCTGTCCCCGCGCCGCTTCCACTCCACGCGGGATGTTTTGGCTCGCGCAGGACCGGTTGTTGGGGGGTTAAAACCCCGACCTGAGAGTGCCATTAAAAATCTAAACACTGTGTTGTGGGACGCGGGGGGTATCAGTTACACCCGGGTGCTCCGAGGCGCCAGGGTCTGATCGAAGCCCCTCCTGTGCAGGGGGGAGAAGGTGCTGAAGGTTTCCTGCGCTCTGCGGAATTCCTCTGCACTCTGTGAATGACGTCACGTCATGAAACGGTGTTTCCGGTGACAGAACGTCGCTGGCTGCTGTTCAATTCTCAAAATGCCACCTGCTCATTCAGAGATGGAAACAGGTGCTCTCACTTCCGGTCGGCCGGCCCGCGCTGCTCCATTCTCATCATTCTAATGTTCTGAGCTGTGCTCGTGCAGAATCCGCTTCCTGCGGTTCTGATGGAAATCTCTCACGACATCGTGACTGGAAAACGTTTAGGGGAACAAATTAAATACTTTATCACAATTGTTAAAGTATGCTTTTACAATATTAAATATTGTAAATAAATACCTTTTATATGTGTGTATATATATATATATAAATATTTTAAGGAATGAAAAGATTCATTCTTTTATATATGAAATATTTCCATATTTTAATATTAACATTTTATATTTATATCCAGCTTCCGATTTATAAAATTCATTCACAATCGTATATATTTTATATCATTAAATATTATATATTTAAGGAGAAAAAGTAAATATCTATATTTTTCATTTCCTCTGAAATTGTTAATTTGTAAACTTTTGTTAATTTATTCTCACACAGTGTTTTATATTTGGGGCAGCGGTGGCCTGGTGGTGAGCTGCTGGATCACTGGTCCCAAGGTCGGGGGTTCAAGTCCCACTATCACCGGGCCGTCACTGCTGTCCCCCCAGTGCGCTAACTGGGTTATCAAAGGCCGGCCGTGTCTCTCACTGTCTGTGCTGGAGGTTCATGTAGAACAAACATCGCTGACTTTCGTAAAGAGACGCACAACTATCAGTGTGTTTCTGCCCTGAGATGGCCTGGTGAGCCGTCCAGGGTGTACTCTGCCCTCGCCCGGAGTCGGCTGAGATGAGCACCAGCCTCCCCGCAACCCTGGATTACGCGCTTCAGAAAGTGAATGTTCACAATTTCATTTTTACTGCCTAATTGAACTGCTGTTTGTTTATGCTTTTATTTGGTAATTTGGTTGTTTGTTTGTTTTTTGTTGTTATTTGTTAATTTGGTAATTTGTTTTTTTGTTGTTATTTGTTAATTTGGTCATTTGTTTTTTTGTTGTTATTTGTTAATTTGGTTGGTGAACTGGTTGGTGAAAGACATGTGCGAGTCTGTAGAGGTTTGCAGAGATTGTATAGAAAGTTCTCTCATCAATTTTACATCATTTGCATCTGGATTGTTGGTTCTGAACACATGACGCGTCTCTGTAAAAAACAATCATTTCCCCAATTTCTTCATCTGCGTCTGGAATGTTTTCAATGTTGCAGAAAAAGAGAGAAGATTTTTATTTATTATTTCAGCACTTGTTACTTTTGAGCCAACAAAAACTTGTTGGTTGTTCTTGTCCTTCATGAGCAAATCTAACGGAAGTTAAAATTGTGATGTAAGAATGGTACTGAATGAACATTGGGTTCTGAGTGTGAAGATCAGGAAAGCTGCAGATCAACAGAACCGCACACGAACCTTCACAAGATTTATTATGACAGCGCGTGATGTGTAGAGTACAACTGTTTATATTAGATACACAATAATTAATATGTAATATCTGTACTGGATTTTAATTTATCTCCATTAACCGACCAGGACACCCGGGAACACGAGCCAGGCAGAGATAGACTCTGTATTAGAGCTGCGTGTTCATCTCTGGGATCTTTACACACACAGAGACACACACACACACACACACACACACACACACACACACACACACACACACACACACACACACAGATTGTATCCGAGATGATGGAGTCGCTTCGCACCTTCTGTCGGCTGTGATTGTCCGTGTACTGTTGGAATGAGCTCGTGCCATCCGGGGGGCGTTTCCACCAGATTCTGATGGGTTTTGGATTTGAGTTGATTCAGAAATCGAGGCAGTAGTGAGATCAGTATATTTTAATAAGATCTCGGGAGCAGCTGATTCATTCCAAAGGGCCAATCAGTTTGTCCCACTCGGCTCACCGCGACTTTGGATGATTTTGATCACGTGGACGTTGTGTCTTGGTGGAACCGGTCGAGGGTTCGGGTGATATTTGGTGTCGGTTCGTGCGTGGACAGCGCGATGATTAGGCGGGGTGGAACTTCCCAAAAAGGTGCCGTGAGCTTCACGCGGAACACCCCGAGATAATGAAGTGATAACGTCAGGCGTATTAGAGCGAAATCACGTGCACGGTGCGTTGAGGCGCATGGCGCGCGTGTGCGTCTGTACTTCCCAGCAGGAGTTTCCTCCCCCGGGTGATCACGTCCCGCCCCTGTGTGTGTGCGCGCCTTTAAATAATCACATTCCGACCGTCCGGACCGATTCCCGTTTCATCTGTTTCCCGCAGGCGGAGCGCACACGCGAGGCACGTGCTTTAGGAAACCCTGCCGTCTGGCCCGAAAGCTCGAGAAGTGTCTCCGGCCGTCATGTCCACCGGATCGATCAGCGACGCGGACGAGTTCCACGACGCCGACCTTTTAGACGGTCTGCTGCCGTTCGGCTCGGGCGGGGTCACGGCTGCAGGCGCGTCACGTGAGAGCGCAGAGGACAGCTCGAACGGCGAGGGATCCGGGTCCACCGAACAAACCAGGCACGCGCTGGGCAAGCGGCGCAAAACAGCCGCGTTCTCGCGCAGATCGTCCGGAGGAGGAGGAGGAGGAGGAGGGGGCGGGGGCGGTGGCGGCGGCGGCGGCGGCGGTGCGGCCGTGATGGCGGGCCATGAGGGCAAACAGGTCCAGAGGAACGCAGCGAACGCGCGCGAGAGGGCGAGGATGCGCGTGCTGAGTAAAGCGTTCTCGCGGCTGAAGACCACGCTGCCGTGGGTACCACCGGACACCAAGCTGTCCAAACTGGACACACTGCGACTCGCCTCGAGTTACATCGCCCACCTGCGCCAGATATTAGCCAACGATAAGCACGAGCACGGCCACACCCATCCCGTCAACCTGGTGAGAGACGCGCGCGCAGTCAGCACTTTATTCTCTTCAGTTTATTCTCAGAATAATTACTGCAACATCACCGATGCGAACATTAACATATCATTTACATGTCATTTACATATCATTTACACACAACAGTTATTTTTACATTTTCTTTAAAATAGTCTTTCAGCGCAGCCTCATGAAATGTTTTATAAACACTTTGTTATTTCACACAATGTTTCAGAAACTCGCAAAAACCTGATGACGAGCCCTGACACTCATTTCTCTTCATTTCATTTCTCTTCATTTCATTTCATTTCTCTTCATTTCATTTCATTTCTCTTCATTTCATTTCATTTCTCTTCATTTGTCTTCATTTCATTTAATTTCTCTTCATTTCTCTTCATTTCGCTTCATTTCGCTTCATTTCTCTTCATTTCTCTTCATTCTCTTCATTTAATTTCATTTAATTTCATTTCTCTCCATTTCTCTTCATTTCCTTTCATTTCCTTTCATTTCATTTCATTTCTCTTCATTTCATTTCATTTCTCTTCATTTCTCTTCATTTCTCTTCATTTATCTTCATTTCTCTTCATTTCTCTTCATTCTCTTCATTTAATTTCATTTAATTTCATTTCTCTTCATTTCTCTTCATTTGTCTTCATTTCCTTTCATTTCTCTTCATTTCATTTAATTTCTCTTCATTTCTCTTCATTTCTCTTCATTTCTCTTCATTTCATTTAATTTCTCTTCATTTCTCTTCATTTCGCTTCATTTCGCTTCATTTCTCTTCATTTCTCTTCATTTCTCTTCATTTCTCTTCATTCTCTTCATTTAATTTCATTTAATTTCATTTCTCTTCATTTCTCTTCATTTGTCTTCATTTCCTTTCATTTCTCTTCATTTCTCTTCATTTCTCTTCATTTGTCTTCATTTCATTTAATTTATCTTCATTTCTCTTCATTTCGCTTCATTTTGCTTAATTTCTCTTCATTTCTCTTCATTTCTCTTCATTCTCTTCATTTAATTTCATTTAATTTCATTTCTCTCCATTTCTCTTCATTTCCTTTCATTTCCTTTCATTTCATTTCATTTCTCTTCATTTCTCTTCATTTCTCTTCATTTATCTTCATTTCTCTTCATTTCTCTTCATTCTCTTCATTTAATTTCATTTAATTTCATTTCTCTTCATTTCATTTCATTTCTCTTCATTTCTCTTCATTTCTCTTCATTTCTCTTCATTTCTCTTCATTTAATTTCATTTAATTTCATTTCTCTTCATTTCTCTTCATTTGTCTTCATTTCCTTTCATTTCTCTTCATTTCATTTCATTTCTCTTCATTTCATTTCATTTCTCTTCATTTCTCTTCATTTGTCTTCATTTCATTTAATTTCTCTTAATTTCTCTTCATTTCTCTTCATTTCGCTTCATTTCTCTTCATTTCTCTTCATTTCTCTTCATTTAATTTCATTTCTCTTCATTTCTCTTCATTTCCTTTCATTTCATTTCATTTCTCTTCATTTCTCTTCATTTATCTTCATTTCTCTTCATTTCTCTTCATTTCTCTTCATTTAATTTCATTTAATTTCATTTCTCTTCATTTCTCTTCATTTGTCTTCATTTAATTTCATTTCTCTTCATTTCATTTCATTTCTCTTCATTTCTCTTCATTTCTCTTCATTTACTTTCATTTAATTTCTCTTCATTTCTTTTCATTTCTCTTCTCTGTGTGTTTGTTTGTGAAATACAAGTTGTTCCACTGCAGTAATTCATATAAATCATTCCAAGGAATAAAGTGGAAAAGAAGAAATGAAGACAGTTTAGTTTATAGATAAAGATAAACACCTGCGTGCTTATCTCATACAAATAAATAAATAAATAAATAAATAAATAAATAACAGCCGGGAAAAGATCATATCTATTCTCTCTCTCTCTCTCTCTCTCTCTCTCTCTCTCTCTCTCTCTCTCTCTGTGTGTGTGTGTTGGGAACGAGTTGTGTACTGGTTGTTCTGTGGCATGGTATTTAGTTCGTGCCGCTGCAGGAAGCCCGGTGTAGTCCAGGTCGCAGGAGGACTTGAGTAGAAGCGGCTGTTTGGACAGTGAACGGATGTTCGGGTTGTTTGTTCGCAGACCTGGCCGTTCATGGTGGCGGGGAAACCGGAGCACGACCTGAAGGAGCTGCTGAACTCCGGCAGACTGTGCGGCAGCAGCGCATCCTGAGCGAAGGGCCGCCATCTACCGGACCGTCCTCAGACCAATACATCCCGAGATTGTTGTGCACCGAGGAACGGCAGCTGTTGTTGAAACCGGGAAAAGCGCGAGGTGGGAATGACGGCACGGCGCAGTGACGCGTCTCCCTGTCCACAGAGTCGAACCTTTTATTTAACACAACTCACATTCCTTTCTTTGCTGGTCCGAGGAAACACGATGTGAAGGTTTCTATTCCATTTTTTCGATCCAAATGAATCACTTTTTAAATGTCAGACCCCTTCCTATGTGTAGAGACTCTAGAAACACTTTATGCTTTTGGGGACGAGTGTTGTGTCCAAGCGCGTGCTGCGGCACTGGGAACGTTTTGGAAGAGCAGCATGATATTGTAAATAAAAGATTTCGATATTTGACGTGTTGCTGTGTAGACCGCGTGACTTCTTGTAATGTTCTTGAAGGGTTTCTGGTGGATTTTCGATGCTTAGTGTTGATTTTTTCTGACCCAGGTGAACGTTGTTATCTTGTCCTCCTCAAAGCGCCTCAGTCAGCCGGAGGAGACGCTGCAGGTTTGAAAAGCCCTTTCGATGCGGAACCCTGTGAGGATCATCTCTTTACCCATCAGTGCCCGGTCATTCTACACCTTATCAAACTATTCATCAACTGATGTGCTATATATGACAGGGTGAGAAGCTCAGCCATCCGGGAGGAGCTCGGAGGAGAACCGCATGGCTGAGGCGGGGCAGGGCATCTGCTGGGAATGTTCCCCCGAACGCATCCCTGGTGTGGTGTTCCGGGCATGTCCGACCGGGAAGATACCCCGGTGTCGACCCAGAATACGCTGGAGGGCCTCCGTGCCCCCCCCCCCCCCCCCATTCACCCTCCCCAAGAACTGGAGGAAGTGGCTGGGGGGAGTGACGTCTGGACCTCACTGTTTATGCTGCTACCCCCACGACCCGACCCTGGATTAAGAAGAACAACAAGAAGCAGAAGAAGAAGCAGAAGAAGAAGAAGAAGATGATGATGATGATGATGATGATGATGATGATGATACTATTTTGACTGTTTTTCTCTTGCAACCCATTGGATTGCTGCAGGGACTCCAAGCGATGAATCAATAAAAATCTGTTCTTCCTTTTTATATCCTGATCAATCCCATCAGGGAAATTATTACTTCTTTGTAACCTCCCCCCACACACACACACTCACACACACACACACTCACACACACACACACACACACACACACACACACACACACTCACACGCTCACACAGACACACTCACACACACACTCATTCACATACACACACACACACTCACACACACACACACACACACACACACACACACACACACACACACACACACACACACACACACATTCACACGCTCACACAGACACACTCACACATACACACACACGCACACACTCACAGTCACACACACACTCACACTCACACACACACACACACACAACGATTCACACACACACACACAACGACTCACACACACACTCACACATACACACACACACACACA
>CM045738.1:50784796-50822296 GCA_024760905.1 Plotosus lineatus
GAGGAACTCAGGGGATTGTCGTTACAAAGTCAGCAATGGTTCAGAATTATTAGAGCTCCAAGGGCGGCACGGTGGTGTAGTGATGAGCACATCAGCTTCACAGCAAAAAGGCCTGGGTTTCATTTTTCTGTGTGGACTTTGCATGTTCTCCCCGTGGTTGCGTGGGTTTCCTCCGGGTCGTCCGGTTTCCTCCGACAGGCCAAAAACATGCACAGTAAGTTAATTGGCTGCTCCAAATTGCCCGTAGGTGTGAGTGAGTCCGTATGTAGCCTGGTGAACCATACGGTAGATCATCGTGATCACAGCCGTGACAATCCCTGTATGAGCTCCATTCAAGCTTCAGGGATCGACGTCCTTTCCTCGTGATTGGATGTAGATGTCGATAGATAGATTAGAGCTCCAAACCACTGTAATCATTTTGAAAATGTAAAACTGTGGATTTGTGCATGCCGAGTCTCCACAGGGTTCAAATTCGGAGTCGGAGATACCACTCGAGCCAAAACTGAGCAAACTAGCCCAAGCTGACCTTTAGTACTGGCCCTTTCGGGGATTGATCCGCCTCCTTGGTGCTAGTAAAAGTGTCTGTGTCGGTGTGGAAGCTGTGGCTTATCTTGGTTTGGGCTCTGTTGTAAATATTTAGCTTCATGGAGTCTTTAAAAGAAACCTGTAAAAAAATAAATAAATAAATAAAACAATGCTGGTGCACTATTACAGCAGCTAAGCTAACGGACCAGAACGAGCCATAAAGCTAATCGAGATCCATTATTGTCGGAAACAAAGACCCATGAATCCGTATAAAACTGTGTTAGTTGTATTTTATTTAGTCGCGTGCTTGCTGAGTTAAACTATGAAACGTTCTCAGTGCAGCCGCATTACGACCTGCTGGATTACTGGAAACTTCCGTCTCCATCGGCTTTGTTCTCGTTAGTTGGACTTGTAAAGGTCAGGCTTGTTGGGTGATGTTGGTGGTACTTACGGCAGGGCACATTGTTACGTTCAGGGGAATCACGGGGTAAAGGCACAACTATCAAAACACAACCAGGTTATTGGCTCGAAGCTCAACGTCCCAGGCTGCAGGTAGCCCTGCATTACAATGGCATGGGTGCTGGTTCGTGTCCCACAGCTAATTGCTGATTCAGATGCATGTTTGAAGTTTTTCTCTTGATGACAGATGAGTCTGCGGCCTGATCGCAACTTCCTGGAAGATAAAACAAGATTAAAATTATTTTTAAAGATTAGACTGTCTCTCTTCACAAGTGCACCAGGTCCACCAATCAGAAAACTCAACTCCAAAGTATTAATCCCTCATTATATTTTACACTGGATTCTTCTCACTGTATGCAGACACTTATAATAATAATAATAATAATAATAATAATAATAATAATAATAATAATAATAATAATAGTAATTATTATTATTATTATTATTATTGAAGGTTTACTTGCTGAATGAAGGACACATTCATTTTATTCATATTTATTTTGTAAGAATTTTTATCTACAAATGTGTAAAGATGAAAAAAAGAACCTTCAAATCAAATAGGCACTGAGTGTGTATCTTGGTGAATGGGTGTAGTGAGAGTTTAATTGCTTCCACAAGAGTGAATGTGAGAGCAGTGCTGCCTGCTCGCCCCTCCCTGGCCACCATATGCACCCCAAACCCAGAGCTGTAAATTTCAACCAGGGGCCAGGAGGTCTACACACACACACACACACACATACACACGCACACACACACATATACACACACTTGCACCCCCCCACACACACACGCGCGCACACACACACACACACACACACACACACACACACACACACACACACACACACACATATATATATATATATATACACACACTCACACACACATGCACACAAACACCCCGCCACACACACACACACACATTCACTCAATTTCTTCATCACACAGTCAAACTGAAAGAGAAACCATATCAGTGCCCCCCACCCCCCACCCCCTCTAATTAAATAAGTGTGCATGGCTGGATTACGGCTAATTCTTATAAACCTTGTCAGATGTGAAGGGTCTTGAGATGTTTTAGCAGATCACACAAGGCAAATATTAGCAGACTGTGTGTGTGTGTGTACATGCGTTTGTGTGTGAGACGGAAAGTGAGAGTTTATGAGGTGTGAAGTGTTTGCCCAGGTGGGGGTAATTATTGATTGTGGGATGTGGGTTGCGGATCTCCCTCTGAAGTTTTTAAGATGGAGCAGTGTTTTATATATGATCACTATATATCTGTCTCTTCCACTTTCTTTCTCTATCATCATTTATTATGATGTATATTTAATATATGCATTTAATCAATGTTTTTTGCTACTTTGTGTTCAACATTGAATAGCAGATCTGGAGTGAAGCACCGCAGTTATGCAGTATGTGTGGCTGTCCTTTCCAGTGTCCCTGCGTGCCCTCCACAGGCTACTGCATTATCACTGTGATGCTAATTGGCTATTATCTATTTATATATACAGTCAGCCCTCTACTTACGAAAACCTCTAAATATGAAAAATCCAGGTTACGAAAAACATTTTCCTAAATTTTCGTCCTCTGTATACAAAACAACCTCTTCTTACGAAAAGCGCCAACCGTGCCTTTCAAACATTCAAACAATGCACGAGTTGCTCTCTCGTTGGTTGTCTCCCATTTCTGTACCCATACTTCCTGTTTGTCACACACATGAAGGAGAGTTGAACAGGACTGTTGGCCAAAACCCCTCTACAATCGGGACGATATTGAAGCAGAAGGAAACCTTAAAAGCGGAGATACAATGACGGAGGTGATTATTTCGGGAAAAGCAACCGCCATATTTAAGGACCTCGTGAAGGAGGGTGAGGGTTCTTAGACCAGCAACCCCCGCACTTTAAAGCGTCGCATGGGTGGTTCGAGAGATTTAAAAAAAGGTAAATAATTTCTTTTACTTTTAATACTCAAACCATGAGTACAAAACTGTGAATAGTCAAGGGCCTACTGTAGATCTATATCTATATCTATATTAATATCTATATCTATATATATCAAGGGTCCCCAACCACCGGCTCTGTTGGTACTGGTCCACAGAAGAAGTAATTCATGATTTCCGTTTCTGAACGATCTTTATTTTTGCAAAATCTTTTATTTTGAAAAATGATTGAATTCTCTCGGTTACATGTCGGTCATTGGAGCACTAAAATGTAACCCACAAGGGGACGGCACATGAGCAGAGGCGGGTTGGACATGTTTCAAACAATAGCGGGGATTTTGGGTGAGACTGAGCCTGAGTCTTCATTCTCCCCGCTGGTGCACCATCACCTGTGGGTTTTTTTTTTTTTTTAGAAAAGTTCAAGCTCTACTTCCCAACAAACTTTATTTCAGCTGTTGAAAAATAACATTCATGGAGTGCTTATTATTATTATTATTATTATTACAGTATCATTATTATTATTATTATTATTATTATTATTATTATTATTAACAACAACAACAACAACAACAACAACAATAATAATAATAATAATAATAATAATAATAATAATAATAATGTTATATATATTTTATATAAATAAATTATATTTACAATATAAACATCTATGATCCCCCCCCCCACACACACCCACCCGGACTGCGGTAAAATTGTCAAGCGTTGATCGGTCCACAGTGATAAAAAGGTTGGGGACCCCTGATATATATAACCCATTGAGGCTCATACAACACAGTACAGACTCGCATGAGATAAAAAGCACACAGTCTATATTACAAGTAAAGAAATTTCCATGAAGAAAATGTTAAATCAGAAGATCCACAGAATAAAATCTCATTAAATGAATAAATAAACTAACAAGACAAGGAGATACAAATGAAAAAGGAAATCAGAGAAAACAGAAAGGCATCAAAAACAAACCCCGTTTTAGTGGTGATAATTTAAATCCAGATTATTTTGAACTAAAAAATAATATATTATTATTATGTGACTTGGTCAGTGAAATTTCCTTTCTGCTTTTTCCCTTTGATCAGGAGTCACCACAGCGAATCATTGGCATGTTTGATTTGGCATAGGTTTTCACGTCGGATGCCCTTCCTGACAAAACCCTTTAGCAAGGGACAGAAACTATGCAGCTCCTCTTTACGAAAGTCAGCAATGGTTCTTTTACATGCCTCTCACTATTGAGGTTTTGCAGTCACGTGACCCCAATACCTTCATGCGCCATCTTGGACGGCAAGCGTGATCCGGAACACACACACACACACACACACACACACGATTCACTAAGCATGGCTTCAACAACAGATAATGACAGCGAAAGCAAAATATGCCAGAGTGTCGAAGGCAAAAGCGATGACACTATAATATTGTCAGACATTGTCAAACATCTGACAGGTGACCAGAGGGCAAGGTATCAGAGTAAAATAAAGCAGCTGGGGATTGCTGATCCATATCTAATGCCGTAGTCAATGTTTAGGAATGTGTTAGAATGCGACCATTCTTCCCTTCCTGCTTTTGCCTACTTGGATCTTTGTACATATCTTGTCCACGGCCCGTCTCCATTTACTGGCAAAGAGTTAAAAGCTTACAAATCAATGGAAGCTTACAAGTGTTTTGTTGGCGGATTTGTAAGCTGTATATGCAACAATGGGAGTCAGGAAACGGGAAGAGAGACAGCCACCTCATAACCGCTAAGGTGCGTGTTCTATCCCCAAATAGAGCTACACAAACAAGCACTTCTGCAATAATACATTACAATTATCACTGCTTATAATGGCTGTGTAAATTCACATATTTTATTTATATATATATAAAACAATATAATAATGTATATTTACCTGATACAAAGTGTTCACTGCATATTCTACTGTATTGTGTAGGATTCCAGTCTTTCCTCTTTCCCACTGCGATCCACTTGGCTTTTCTCTCCGGGTCAGATGGAAAACGATAACATGACAGTGCAGGCTTACTCCTCTGTCTATTTGTACAGCCAACAGCGCAACACGATATAACCATACTCGCTGGTTATTTTGTGTCACTCCGGGGAAGTTAGTAACCGACAAACAACATCCAGTTTGGTAATGTTGAACCACTCTTACTTATTTTAAAATGTTTAGCAATCTTGAACGAGCGAGCGCCATCCGGATCATGCCGTCCAATATGGCATGTCAACATAAGTCACATGACCCTGTGACATCTCGTGCAAAACCTCAATAGACAATAAGAGACATGGCCCGCCTTTGATAACCCAGTTAGCTGCACTGGAGGGACAGTGACAACCTTGTGGAGAGTGGGACTCAAACCCTCAACCTTAGGATCAGCGATCCAGCGCTCTATACCACTTGACCACCACCACCCAATCTGACTTCATGTGTAAATGTGCTTATTGAGTGTTTAGCTGAGACATTAATTTCAGGCAACTGAACAAAAAACAAAATGCAAACACTGTGTGATGATAATAGTTTTATCAGCGTGTGTGTGTATGTGTTTATGTGTGTAGTTGTGTGTACATGTGAGTATGTGTGTGTACATGTGTGTATGTGTGTACAAGTGTGTATGTATGTGTATGTGTGTATGAGTGTGTGTGTGAATGTGTGTCTACATGTGAGTACATGTGTGCAGCATGTGTACATGTCTGTAAGTGTGTTTATGCATGTACGTGTGTGTTTGTGTGTTTGTGTGTACATGTGTGTATGTGACTGTATGTGTGTATGTGTGTATATGTGTGTATGTCTGCGTACGTGTGTGTATGTGTGTGTATATGTGTGTGTACATATGTGTGTGTACATGTGTGTACATGTGTGTACGCGTGTATGTGTGTGTATTTCTATATGTGTGTGTGTGTGTGTGTGTGTGTGCGTATGAGTGTGTACATGTGAGTACACGTGTGTACATGTGTGTAAGTGTGTGTGTGCATATAAGTGTGTGTGTGTGTGTGTGTATGTGTGCATGTGTGTATGTGTGTGTATGTGAGTGGGCATGTGTGTGTATGTGACTGTATGTGCGTGTACATGTGTGTATGTGTGTACATGTGTGTATGTGTGTTTGTGTGTGTATGTATACGTGTGTGTACATGTGTGTATGTGGGTGTATGTGTGTATGTGTGTGTACATGTGTGTATGTGTGCATGTGTGTGAATATATGTGTACATGTGTATGTGTGTGTGTATATGTGTGTACGTTAGTGTATGTGAGTGTATGTGCATGTATGTGTGTGGGCATACAGTGCATGTGGCTCAGTGATGTGTGTACATGTGTGGGAATGCAGTGCATGTGGCTCAGTGATGTTCGTATGTGTGTGTATGTGTGTGTACGGGTGTACATGTGTGTATGTGTGTGTGTGTATATACACTTGTGTATGTGTGTGTACGTGCATATATGTATGTGAGTGTATGTGTGTGTATATCAGTGTGTGCGTATGTATGTGTATGTGTGTGTGTATGTCTGTGTATGTGTCTATGCGTGTATATGTGTACATGTGTGTACGTGTGTGTGTGTGTATGTGTGTATATGTGTGTGTGTGTGTGTGTGTGTGCGTGTATATACGTGTGTGGGCATACAGTGCATGTTGCTCAGTGATGTGTGTACGTGTGTAAGTGTGCATTTGTATGTGTTCGTACGTGTGTGTATGTTTGGGTATGTGCTTGTATGTCAGTGTATATGTGTGTATGTGTGTATGTGTGTACATGTGTGTACGTGTGTGTATGTTAGTGTACATGTGAGTGTATGTGTGTGTACGTTTGTGTATGTGTGTATGTGTGTATATGTGTGTGTCTGTGTGTGTGTATATGTGTGTATATGTGTGTGTGTGTGTGTGTGTGTGTGTGTGTGTGTGTGTGTAAGTGTGTATATGTGTGTGTACACGTGTATACGTATGTGGGCATACAGTGCATGTGGCTCAGTGATGTGTGTATGTGTGCATATGTGTGTGTACGTCTGTGTATACATGTGTGTGTGTGTGTGTGTGTGTGTGTGTGTGTGTGTGTGTGTGTGTGTGTGTGTGTATGAGTGTGTATATGTGTGTACGTGTGTATACATGTGTGGGCATACAGTGCATGAGGCTCAGTGATGTGTGTATGTGTGTGTATGTGTGTGGACGTGTGTGGGCCTACAGTGTGTGTGGGTCACTATTGTGTCTATGTGTGTCTAAGTGTGTGTACGTGTGTGTACGTGTGTGTACGTGTGTGTATGTGTACGTCAGTGTGTGTATGTGTGTATGTCTGTGCATGTGTGTGTACGTGTGTGGGCATACAGTGCATGTGGCTCAGTGATGTGTGTATGCGTATGAGGGGGATTTCAGCAGTAATTGGGAACAGCTGAGATTTCCATCTTCGGTTTGTAGTTCTGAGATTGGACTGTTTGGACTGAGAGAGGGAGAGAGAATGTCTGATTTTATTTTTTTTTTTAAACAAAAGTGAGCACAGTTCTGATTTAAAACAGATGGTGAAGGTCAAACTAAGCAAACAGAGAAAGAGTGAGGAAAGACAGATTGAAAGATGGTGGGAAAGAAGACAAAAAAGTGACATACTGTTCAAGACATACTAATGAAAATGGACCATGCACCTGAAGCTCCTGAATGATGGGCAAACAGTACAAAAAAAGTAAAGTTTCTTCTTGTGAAGTCATCGTGGACATCGTCACCCTCATAACAAAAGTGACAGTTATTTTTTGTAATCTTTAGAAATTGAATTTTTACATCAAAAGCAGGATGAGATTGATATAACGTGCATTGCATACTTCAGGAAGTTCACAACATCGCAGTACAGTTATACATGGCCTCAAAATTAATTTAAAATGCCCGAGTTATCAATAAAACCTCAAAAATGGGAAAAATGGAAAAGAAATGACTTGGGCACTTTTGTTATGAGGGTGTCGTTATTGGTTTCTTGCAGGAGGACATGTATATCTACATGCGTCAACATGTCTGTGACTTCCTACCATCAGATCAAACACATGGCTATCTATTTAAATAGATAGATGCAGAGTATATACTATTCCTTCTCAAAAAATTAGCATATTGTGATAAAGTTCATTATTTTCTGTAATGTACTGATAAAAATTAAACTTTCATATATTTTAGATTCATTGCACACCAACTGAAATATTTCAGGTCTTTTATAGTTTTAATTCTGATGATTTTGGCATACAGCTCATGAAAACCCAAAATTCCTATCTCAAAAAATTAGCATATGATGTTCAGGTAGTGTAAACGAGCTATTAACCTAATCATCTGAATCAACCAATTAACTCTAAACACCTGCAAAAGATTCCTGAGGCTTTTAAAAACTCCCAGCCTGGTTCATTACTCAAAACCGCAATCATGGGTAAGACTGCCGACCTGACTGCTGTCCAGAAGGACATCATTGACACCCTCAAGCAAGAGGGTAAGACACAGAAAGAAATCTCTGAGCGAATAGGCTGTTCCCAGAGTGCTCCATCAAGCCACCTCAGTGGGACGTCTGTGGGAACGAAAAAGTGTGGCAGAAAACGCTGCACAACCAGAAGAAGGTGACCGGACCCTGAGGAAGATTGTGGAGAAGGGCCGATTCCAGACCTTGGGGGACCTGTGGAAGCAGTGGACTGCGCATTCCCCAGGTCAAGCCACTTTTGAAGCAGAAACGGCGGCAGAAGCGGCTGACCTGGGCTACAGAGAAGCAGAACTGGACTGTTGCTCAGTGGTCCAAAGTACTTTTTTCAGATGAAAGCAAATTTTGCATGTCATTCGGAAATCGCGGTGCCAGAGTCTGGAGGAAGACTGGGGACAAGGAAATGCCAAAATGCCTGAAGTCCAGTGTCAAGTCCCCACAGTCAGTGATGGTCTGGGGTGCCGTGTCAGCTGCTGGTGTTGGTCCACTGTGTTTTATCAAGGGCAGGGTCAATGCAGCTAGCTATCAGGAGATTTTGGAGCACTTCATGCTTCCATCTGCTGAAAAGCTTTATGGAGATGAAGATTTTCATTTTTCAGCACGACCTGGCACCTGCTCACAGTGCCAAAACCACTGCTAAATGGTTTACTGACCATGGTATTACTGGGCTCAATTGGCCTGCCGACTCTCCTGACCTGAAGCCCATAGAGAATCTGTGGGATATTGTGAAGAGAAAGTTGAGAGACACCAGACCCAACACTGTGGATGAGCTTAAGGCAGCTATCGAAGCATCCTGGGCCTCCGTAACACCTCAGCAGTGCCACAGGCTGATTGCCTCCATGCCACGCCCGCATTGAAGCAGTCATTTCTGCAAAAGGATTCCCGACCAAGTATTGAGTGCATAACTCAACATAATTATTTGAAGGTTGACTTTTGTTGTATTAAAAACACTTTTTTTATTGATCCGATGAAATATGCTAATTTTTTGAGATAGTGATTTTTGGGTTTTCTTTAATTTTTTGCCAAAATTATCAATATTAAAACAATAAAAGGCTTGAAATACTTCAGTTGTGTGTAATGAATATAAAATATATGAAAGTCTAATGTTTATCAGTACATTACAGAAAATAATGAACTTTATCACAATATACTAATTTTTTGAGAAGGATCAGTACAGTCGGCCCCCACTTAAGAAAACCTCTGAATACAAAAAATCCAGGTTACGAAAAACATTTTCCTAAATTTTCATCCTCTGTATATCAAACAACCTTTTCTTACGAAAAGCGCGAAACGCACCATTCAAACAATGCGCCAGTTGCTCGCTCATTGGTTGTCTCCCAACATCCCGCCCCCCTGGCCTCCCATTGGCCAGGAGGGAGCTGAACTGTACCCATTCCTGTACCCATACTTCCTGTTTGTCACATGCATGAAGGAGAGTTGAACAGAACTTTTGGCTCGTGAGTTTTTTTGAGAGTGATCACTGCAGCGTTATATTTCGTTATCCATAACGGACCCCAAGTAAGTGATTCCCGGTGACACCGAAAAGAAGAAGCGGGCTCTGCTATCAATCGAAGTGAAACAGGAGATAATCAAAAAATACAAAAGTAGGATGCGGTTGAGCGAAATCGCAAAGGAGTATGGCCGAAACCCCACTACAATCGCAACAATATTTAAGCAGAAGGAAACCTTAAATGCAGAGATACAGTGATGGAGGCGATTATTTCGGAAAAAGCAACCGCCATATTTAAGGACCTCGTGAAGGAGGGTGGGGTGGGGGTGAGGGTTCTTCAGACCAGCAACCTCCGGACTTTAAAGCGCCGCATAGTTTGTTCGAGAGATTTAAAAAAAGGTAAATAATTTTCTTTTACTTTTAACAAATATTTTATTCAAAATTGGTGGACTTTTATCATTTTTAAAGGGTTTATGGGGTAGTCTTGGGAGCCTTGGAATGAATCACACATTTTACATGTAAAATGCACCTCTACTTACAAAAACTCCAGGTTACGAAAAAGGCTCTGGAACAGATGAATTTTGTAAGTACGGGCCCGACTATATATATATATATATATATATATATATGGATTAGAAACAGTGGCCCTGGGGAAAAGACAGGAGGCAGAGCTGGAGGTAGCGGAGATGAAAATGTTGAGGTTATCTTTGGGAGTAATGAGGATGGATAGAATCAGGAATGAGTCCATCAGAGGGACAGCACATGTGAGAGGTTTTGGAGACAAAGTCAGAGAGGCTAGATTGAGATGGTTTGGACATGTACAGAGGAGGGATAGGGAATATATTGGTAGTAGGATGCTGAGGTTGGAACTACCAGGCGGAAGGCCTAGAGGAAGTCCAAAGAGAAAATTTCTGGATGTGGTGAAGGAGGACATGAAGGTCATTGGTGTAAGAGTAGAAGATGCAGAGGATCGGGTGAGATGGAGGCAGATGATTTGCTGTGGTGACCCCTAAAGAGAACAGCCGAAAGGAAGAGAGAGAATGTATGTATAATATATACATATATATTATACATACATACCCCCCCCCAAACACACACACACAGGTCAGTGGGGGCCCATTACAGCCATTACAGTACCCAGAAATCAGCTTGGGTTGCGGTGCCCTGATTAAAGACGCTTGAGTGAACTACAGCCCCAAACTTGTTTCCCCATCCGTTAGGCCATGGCTCCTCCTGATACAGTAGATATCAGAGTATGAAGGGATTGGCTGTTTGGGTTCTCAACAAAAATGATAGACAGCTTTACTAAGCTTCTTCTTTTCCTTTCAGCTGTTCCCTTTCAGGGGTCGCCACAGTGAATCATCTACCGCCATCTTCCTGGAAGTCATATTAATGATTCACATATTTGATTTGGTTCCTGACACAACCCATTAGCGCGGGACAGAAAAATGCTGACGGCTTTGCGGCTCCTCTTTACGAAAGTCAGCAATGGTTCTTTTACATGAACCTCTAACCATCGACAGTGAGAGACATAGCCGCTTTTGATAACCCAGTTAGCTGCACTCGGGGGACAGTCACAACCTTGTGGAGAGTGAGACTCGAACCCCAATTCTAGGATCAAAGATCCAGCACCTTTACCACCAGGCCTCCACTGCCCGATAGACAGCTTTACTGGTGATGTTTTAAATTCCATCAATGTGTAAAAAAAAAAAAAAATATATATATATATATATATATATATATATATATATATATATATATATATATATATATGTATATATAGAGAGCCTTTTTCGTAACCTGGAGTTTTCGTAAGTAGAGGTGCATTTTACATGTAAAATGCGTGATTCATACTAGGCTCCCAAGACTACCCCATGAAGCCTTTAAAAATGATAAAAGTCCACCAATTTTGTATGAAATATGTGTTCAAAGTAAAAGAAAATCATTTACCTTTTTTAAACATCTCTCGAACCGCCCATGTGGCGCTTTAAAGTCCGGGGGTTGCTGGTCTGAAGAACCCTCACCCCCACCCCACCCTCCTTCACAAGGTCCTTAAATATGGCGGTTGCTTTTCCCGAAATAATCGCCTCCGTCACTGTATCTCCGCTTTTAAGGTTTCCTTCTGCTTCAATATCGTCCCGATTGTAGAGGGGTTTCGGCCATACTCCTTTGCGATTTCGCTCAACCACATCCCACTTTTGTATTTTTTTTATTGTCTCCTGCTTCACATCGACTGATAACAAAGCCCGCTTCTTCGTCTCGGTGTCACCGGGAATCACTTTCTTGGGGTCCATTACGGATAACGAAATATAACGCTGCAATCATCACTCTCAAAAACACTCACGAGCCAGCAGTCCTTTTCAACTCTGCTCCATGCGTGTGACAAACAGGAAGAATGGGTAGAAGAATGGGTACAGTTCAGCTCCCTCCTGGCCAATGGGAGGCCAGGGGGGCAGGATGTTGGGAGGCAGCCAATGAGAGAGCAACTGGTGCATTGTGTGAATGTTTGAATGGCGCGTTTGGCACTTTTCATAAGAAGAGGTTGTTTGATATACAGAGGACAAAAATTTAGGAAAATCTTTATAGTAACCTGGATTTTTTGTATTCAGAGGTCTTCGTAAGTAGAGGGCCGACTATAATATAAAAGGGAGTTGAAAAGGAAGAGAAAGAGCATGAGATGGTGATGAAGAAGAAATAATGTCTCATTTAGGGGCTGGAATCTCTAAAGATGTCCCAGTCTTTGTTTTGTTTTTTTCAGCATGCCCTGATGCCAGTGAACAGCGACTACAATGAATAATTCTTGTTATAAAAGATACATGAGTAACTGTTCTACACAGTCATGATGTATTTCATTCTCATTACCCTGCAGCAGTCTTTCAACAAGACCTCCAACCCATCTTCCAACTTTTGTTCTCCATTTGTCCATCTGTGAGGCCACGACGCCCTTCCGGGAGCGGTCAGGATCGCTTTACACGCGACACCGGATCTAGAGTCTCCCTCCTGCAATGAATATTTAATCAGACTCCGCGCTTGCACTGGACAAATGATTTTTTATTTCTGACAGTCGGCTGAGAGCTCCAGTTACACGTGGCAGCAGCAGCAGCAGCAGCAGCAGCAGGAGGCTGTCGTGAGCTGGGAACAGGGCCTCCTCCTCCTCCTCCTCCTCCTCCTCATCCTCCTCCTCCTCCTCCTCCTGTCTCGACTCCCAGGTGACACACTATCACATGGATCTATAGCACAGCTTCACTCGACTGTTCGGCCCGCGTCAGTTCCTGTCGCATGTTCATGATCCTTTCTTCAAATCCATCTATAAAACTATCCTCGTTCCTCAAACTAGTGTCAACAATAAGCGTAAACACCGTGTTGTAGCACATCCACATACTGAAACATAAAAGTCCTTAAACAGCGATATTTATGTTTTACATTTACACCACAGACTCGGGACAACTGCTGGTTCCAGACTTTAAAACGCCCTGTAACTTTCCTCGAGACTGAACCATTCGTGACTTTGGCTGAAGGGAGATAAGCCCCTACAGAGCCTCAAGTCATTTTTATGGATGTAAAGTTCAGTCAGGCACCATATTAATTCCGCCAATTCTCATTTATTTATGACTTTAATTAGTTCAAATGCTAAAATTGGAGCCCAAAACAAACACTTTGTTTCAAACTGACCCACATAAGGGCAGGTTCATTATTAACCCCCCCCACACACACACACACACACACACACACATACACACACACACACACACACTCTCTGATGCCCAGCTTAGTGCAAGTATTTATGCTGGGGTTGTCATAGTAACCAGTAAATTTATCACTTTAACAATACGTAAGTCTGCTGGGGTGGGATGGGCTGGGGTAACGGAACATGGAGGCTTTTTGTGTACATTTATTCAAGACAAACATATTACTTTTCATTCTTGTGATTAATTTTATTGCTTGGCTTGGTGAGACAGTACAGTTCATTCATTCATTATATTCTGAACCGCTTAATCCTAATTAGCGTCGCGGGGAGGCTGGTGCCAGAATACACCCTGGACAGCTCGCCAGACACACACACACACACACACACACACACACACACACTAACATGACATGTTAACCACTACACCCTTAGCCCCCCACACACACACACACACACACACAGTGTTAAATAAAATAGTTTAATAAAATATAAGCCACGTGTCAACCTCTTTGGGAGAATTGCACAGCACAAGAACATTTCGAGCAGGAGGAAGCATGAAATGTAGAAAATCAGGAAGTGACACATAATATGAAGGATATGTGGGGTTTCATCATCATCATCATCATCATCATCATCATCATCAATATCATCATCATCATCACAAGCAGAAGGGAACCACTATACCTGTTGAAAGTAACACGTTTCCGAACCCAGATGTCCTTGTGGACGGCCTCAGGTGCGTTCGATACCTCCTCAATCCACAGGCATCCTATAGCTCGATATAATCTTCTGCTTTACACTGCTTATCACCTAAACCCATAAAGTGGTACACTGGGAGGGGAGGGGGCGGGCGACAGAGACTGGGTCAGGCCAGTTTCATTAATTTGGGATTATGGGGCAGTTTCGTTCTAATTCATATCCCACTAAACCAGAATCACTTCAACAAACTGCTCTCTTATTCAGCTCAACTTCACACCGAGCAGGAATCTAACCTTATTATATTTCCAGTGCAGAATTACTTCTCACACAGGACGTATTAGATACAGCGCCGTGAAGAATAAAAATGCTCAAACATTCCATTAGTTTTATTTATAGGTGCTGGATGTGACAATAGATTACAGTTTACATTCTTGTCGGGTTGAATTTCAAAAGAGAGAGAATTGAGAGGTTCATGGTGTTCACGAACATTTCATTCATTTTCCAAACTGCTTTATCTTTTATTCAGGTCGCAGGGAGGCTGATGCCTATCTCAGTCGACTTCGGGCAAAGGCGGGGTACACCCTGAACAACTCATCAGTCCATCACTGAACAACACACACACACACACACACTCACACACACACACACACACACACACACATTTTGTTGTGGCTATAATACTGTATGCATATTTTGGACTGTTGAAGGAAACTAGACTACTGAAAGGAAACATCACAACGAGCGCAAGTACAGCGTGAAACTACAGAGGCGGACATGGTAGCCATGATACCGAGGAACAGTACGCCTACGCCGTTCTTTTGGCAAAGTTTGGCAGGTGGCTTCAAGAAAAAAAACATAGACTGCAAGAGAAAGCACAAATGTGCTCCAGTGCACGATGAATGGATGTTTTTCCGGTTGTGACCCACTGAGGTAGCATGCGGATGTTTTTAACTTAGACTTAAAATTAGTGTGAATTTCGGAATGTGTTAAACACCAAAAAATGAATGAAGGTTACTTGATCGAGCTCAGTACAGTCACACTGTCTGCATCTTCTTCCATCTGATGGTATCACATATGATGTACCTTGCTTTATAACACTGACTGTGGGGTGTAGCACTACCTATTTTGGTTGTGACAACCTTCAGAACTGTGGTCTGAACTCTCACATCTGCAGGGCGGCTCTCATGCTGCACTGCTGGCTGCTGGAGATCCTGATCAAAACCGTTTTTATCGAGATTTGTGTCTGTAAGGATGAAAGGAATGAATCAAACATCTGTCTTCATTTCCAATGGCACCAAAATAACAACACATCACGTACCGGATTTTAATCATGTTACCCTGATTAACTATGAGATGATGTCATCCCACCACACTTTTCCACCTGGGCATCTGGCCACAGGAAGCTAATAAGGTCATCACTCAGGCGGAGCCCTGATTGCAGATCGATTTTGGTTGGGAATGTTGCTTTATTATGGCCTGTGTCTCATGCCTGGATAACTTTATGACACTTAATAGCCATGTGCGAAAGGTTTGCTGGAGTAATCATTCAAAAACAGCAGCTGGATGAAGATACTGTATAATGAACGCAGTTGGCATCAGTAATTTATTTACTTACTTGAGATTAGTGAAGCATTTTATTTTATTGTATTTGTGCATTCCTGTTTAAATCTCTTTGCAGGCAAAATTTGAAATGGAGTGGAATTCCAACTGGTGAGGTCGACGTCTTTCCAAGAAATATCAATGTTCTGATTCATGTTGGTAACAGTTCATGATCATTGTCTTGATTGTTTTGCATCACAGAAACATGATGGGGAGCCAGAAATTTCTGAATATTGGCCGATTTGAGTTCCCAGGCCATGGTTCCCGTGCAACTGTATTTTTTTTGTAGACCAATTACTTTACTGTTTAGTCATACATAAACTTCACAAAATAACCTCGGAAAAAGCATTTTAAAAACCTGTAATGAATTAATGTTCAGTTACTAAAGCTTTCTTTACGATCCACATTTCACCCTGAGAGCACAAAACTCTGCCAAGCTTTAAAAAACACCGAAAATACACAGCATCCCCTGCTGGACCTCCTGTAATACAACACTTCCAAAAAAATCTCGACATGTTATAGAATCCTTTAAAAATCCCTGAATGTAGTATTTGATCTGGATCAAAATCGAATGGCCTCCTGTGTCCGGAGTTACGCACCTTGTCGAAATTCAATGAAAGTCTGCACAAACATTTGTACATACTGCAAATAAAAAACTCACGGAAATCATGTCTCAGGCGTAACTCTTATTGACTTATTTATTTTTGCATGAAAGGTGTGTTTTTCAGACTACATATTTTAAGTCATCACAAATCAAAGTGGTCTTTGTTCTTATTCAAAATCAACAGAATTTATCAGGTTCCATTTATGCAGGTTGGTACATCTCATGGCTGCAGGGTCCAGGGTTCGATCCTGCTCTCAAGTTACTCTTTGTATGAAGTTTTGCATGCAGGCATTGGTTTCTTGTTCTTAACTCTAAAAAACATGCTGCTAGGAGGATGGTCGACTATCAAGTCCCTCCAGGTGTAAAGGAGCACGTGAATTGTCGTGCCCATGAAATAGAATGGACCGGTGTCTCATGAGGAATGTATTATTACCTCACATCAGGTCTTCCTGGCTTGGGATCGGCTCTCGATTAAATCTGGTAACCCAAGATCAAATATTCTTGTAGCAAAACAAAGCGAGTGAGACCAATCACATACACAGTCATAGCATGTTGTGTTGTTATTATTAGCGTACATGCTAACACTTTGTTTCTCTTGCAAAATAGCTTTTTTAAGGAACTTTTATTTAGAACCATTCCGGAACTTCCCATTTCTGCAAAACAAGCCCGAAAAAGATTCCAAAATTCTTCCAAAAGATGCTTTAGGGAGAGCAACATGTGATCAGATGTAGTGAATGTGTAAAGCATGAGTGTGTTGTTGACGGTCATATTCTCATTGTCTGCTCGTTTCTCGCTCAGGGCAATGAATGGCACACCTCTGTCTGTCCTTATCCAAGCCTTCGTTTTTCTCATTCTTTCTCTTGCTTTCTCTCCTCAACTGGGGTGTGTGTCTGGGGTTTTTTTTTTGTTTTTTTTCGGGCTGGGCTACACTGAAAGGACTTCTTTAATCAGATCATTTACTGAGGGAAACTCGAGATGCTCTGACTCCCACGTTCACCAGGTACACACAGCGGGATTACGGTATGAACCCCCTGGGGGTACACACACACACACACACACACACACACACACACACACACACACACACACACACACACAGAGAGAGATCCAAACCGACCTAAATCCATCATATAAGATGTTGGGAAGGAAATGAAAATGGAGATGAAAATAGATTCAGAAAGCATTGATTGTTTTTCCCCCCTCATCACTAGAATACAGATGGAAAAATGCATATAATGGAACAATGGAATATTTTATATATAGAAAAAAGCATTAAAACAATAATAAGAAAAGAGGTTCATTCTTTCTGAATTTATTCATTAAAATTAAAACGTGGCTGCATAAAGACCCTGAGTTCAAGCCTCGTGTCCGGTGAGGGTGAATCTTTGAGGAGATAGCGTGTTATTCTAGGGATTGCATGGGTTTCACCCGGGGTTCTCCGGATTTCTCCAACAATCCAAAAACATGCACAGTAGGTGAATTGGCTGTTCAAAATCAACCCTAGGTGTGAGTGTGAATTGTTGAGTGTAGATTGCTCTGCAATGGACTGGTGAGCTGTTCAGGGTGTACCCCACCTTTGCCCAGAATCGGCTGAGATGGGGTCCATCCTCCCCATGACCCTAATAGGTAAAGTCTGGTGGACTTTTTACACCCGAGCCTAGTGGCTCATCAGGCCGGTGCTTATCACTGGTTTTCGTAGTGTGAGGCTGCTCACTTCATTCAACACCCCCAGTATCACAAACATGAGTAAAAACATAACACACCCAGTATGGCATGCATTCTCACTGTGAAGCATTAACACAGACCTGTCCTCATTAACACAGACCTGTCCTCATTAACACAGACCAGTCCTCATTAACACAGACCTGTCCTCATTAACACAGACCTGTCCTCATTAACACAGACCTGTCCTCATTAACACAGACCTGTCCTCATTAACACAGACCTGTCCTCATTAACACAGACCTGTCCTCATTAACACAGACCTGTCCTCATTAACACAGCCCCATCTTCACTAATACAGATCAGTCCTCATTAACACAGATCAGTCCCCAGAATTGTGTGTGTGTGTGTGTGTGTGTGTGTGTGTGTGTGTGTGCGCAGGTGTCTGTCTGCCCGTCTGTCTGTCTGTCTGTCTGTCTGTCTGTCTGTCTGTCTGTCTGTCCATTGGGAGGATCAGGAGGTGAGATGGGATCAGTTTACCCCAAAAATGTGGCAGCCATACAAAAGCATCCCATCCGGCAGGACCTGGGAGACTGAAGGGAAGGAGGGGTTACCTCCGCGATGGCAGAATCCAGGAAACTGGAGATGACATGAAAGGGCACATTAACAGAGAGGGGGGTGATTGAGAGAGAGAGAGAGAGAGAGAGAGAGAGAGAGAGAGAGAGAGAGAGAGAAGGGGGGAGAGACCTGACTATACAATGTAGCTTCATGATTAAATCAGTTTTAGTCATTCTGTCTGTGTGTGTGTGTGTTTGTGTGTCAGAGAAAGAGAGAAAAACAGAAATAGAAACAGAGGGGGAGAAAGAGAAACAGAGAGATAGACAGAAAGAAAATGAGAGAGAGAGAGAGAGAGAGAGAGAGAGAGAGAGAGAGAGAGAGTGCTAAAGCTCCACGGTTTTTCCAGCCATAATTAATGGTAATGTGAGTCTGATTTCAGGATAAATTGTAAGCCTTTGAGCAAATGAAGGGGATGTGGTTGGTTTTCATCAGTTGAATATGAACATGCTACAAACGCTACCCTCGTACCAAACCCTCACCTTTACCTGTCATCACTTTTATTCCAAAGCAAATTTTACAAATACATCAGTGTTTGAAAGTGTAAGCTGATGTTTGAATTGCATAAATGAAGCTTGCAATGTTCTTATTTTGTAAAAGAAACGAAATTTAAAAAGAGAGTTTGACTGATAGTGAAGCAGAATCAGAAGGTGGAGTGACTCTCATATGCAGGTCTCTGTGTGTTCAGGTGTTTGCCAAATGCATAAACACCTACCTGTAAATATAGTGATGCAGAACTTACACGGATTGGTGGTACAGTTTCTGTGGGTCAGAGAATGGGATTAATGCTGTTTAACAATCAACTATTCATAATAATTTTTTTAAATCTGGTTACGTCCCCGGGCATTGTGCTGCATGCCACGTTGGGAATTATGCGCAACACGTGAAGGGCTGACTTCACATCATTTGAATCTCAGCAGAATTTCACTGTCACATGTGTTGAGTTGGTTAATGTTGTCGGGTCGTACCACTACACACGTCATCTTGTACCAGCTGAGAGATCTGCCAAAGTGCACATCATCCACAATTTACGCTTTAAAAGGATTTTACTTGTTAAATCAGCACAAAGTTTCCACTCAACTGTACAGTGGAAGGAAATCATAATGGTGCGGGGTGGAGGGTGGGGGGTGTTGTTTGTTTGTTTGTTTTTCAATTGAAAAAAAATCTAAAACATGTGGCATGTATTTATGTTTAGGTGTCCAGTCTAAAAGGTCTTTTAAAAGGTGTGTGTGTGTGTGTGTGTGTGTGTGTGTGTGTGTGTGTGTGTGTGTGTGTGTGTGTGTGTGTGTGTGTGTGTTTGTGTATGTGTGTGAATGTGTTTGTGTTTATATATATATATATATATATATTCATCGTCTTCTGCTTCTTCCGGGGTCGGGTCGCGGAGGCAGCATTCTAAGCAAAGAGGCCCAGACATCCCTCTTCCCAACCACTTCCTCCAGATCTTCCGGGGGGACACCGAGGTATTCCCAGACAAGCAGAGGGACATAGCCCTCCAGCGTGTTCTAGGTCGACCCTGGGATCTTTTCCCTGTTGGACATGCCCGAAAAACACCACACCAGGCAGGTGTCCAGGAGGCATTCTAATCAGATGCCCAAGCCACCTCAACTGGCCCCTCTCAATGCGGAGGAGCAGCAGATCTACTCTGAACTCTCCTCGGATGGTAGAGCTTCTCATCTTATTTCTAAGGGAGAACCCCGCCACTCGGCGAACAAAGCTCATTTCAGCCGCATGTATCCGCGGCTTTGTTCTTTCAGTCACTACCCAAAGCTCGTGACCATAGGTGAGGGTTGGAACGTAGATCGAATGGTAACTTGCGGCTCAGCTCCTTCTTCACCACGATGGACCGGTACAGGCTCCGTTTAACAGCAGAGGCTGCAGCGATCTGTCTGTCGATCTCCTGCTCCATCCTTCCCTCACTCATGAACAAGACCCCAAGATACTTAAACTCCTCCACTTGGGGAAGGACCTCATTCCCGACCTGGAGGGTGCATTCCACCCTTGCCCGACTGAGAACCATGGCCTCGGACTTGGAGGTATTGATTTTCATCCCGGCTGCCTTGCACTCGACTGCGAATCGCTCCAATAAGAGCTGGAGGTCCCGGCCTGATAAAGCCAAAAGGCAGAGACAAGATCCGATAGCCACCAAACCAGAACCCCTGAACGCCTTGGCTGTGCCAGTGATTACAGAAAATGAATGAATGAATGGATCTTTATTTCTATTGTTGTGTTAATTTGCTTCATATCGTATTCCTATTTGTCTGTCTGTCTGTCTGTCTGTCTGACGACAGGGTCCCAGAGACTGCAGCACAGTACAGCACTTGCAGTGAATAAACATTAGGAAACCAAAGCCATGCACTGATACAGGACACCATGAGGTCGAATACATAACAAACATATAACGAGATGATTCACACCTGATCTCCAGATTGGATTACAAAGTCATTATAATACCTGTAGAGCTCATTATGAGAAACAAGGCAATTGTAAAATCATTGAAGGTCAAAAGACTATCTGTGGATTCACTTGGTTCCTTAAATAATCACATTCATGAAGAAAGCGAGAGCAGGGACACTTCTTGGGTGGGTGACAGTTGATCAGGATCATCATGCAGTCACATGTCAGTCAAACTCATCTCTCCCAGGCTCACCCGCCTTCTTCATGAACAACCTCCAGATTTCAGAGTATCGCCTGACAGTGGTAGTCTCATGCAGAAAATGCAATGTGATGCGAGTCTTGGTGTGTGTGTGTGTGTGTGTGGGGGGTGTAAAAATCAGTGTGTGATACTATTGTAGTATGTGAGGCATTCTGACTCTTCACATAATCAAATGTTGACATATTTTTCTATGTGTAGCTCTGTAGGGAACGTCAGTCTCATCACTCGAAAGTTCGAGTTCCAGGCTCAGTAAGAGCATTTCTGTGTGGTGTTCGCATGTTTTCCGCTGCATGTGTGGGTTCTCTACAGGTGTTCTGGTTTCCTCCTGCAGTGCAAACACATGCACATTAAGCAATTTAGCCATTCCAAATTGTTCCTAGATGTGTGTGTGTGTGTGTGTGTGTGTGTGTGTGTGTGTGTGTGTGTGTGTGTGTGTGTGTGTGTGTGTGTGTGTGTGTGTGTTTCAGTGTAATGTCAGTTGGAGTCAGAAGCTAAATAAAAAAGCTAAAAAACACCAGTAATCTGATAGATAGAATTATTTTAATTACAGATTTTTAGATGTTGTGCAAGAATGTAGTGAGTAGCAGGAGTGGCTCAACAGTTATAAAGCTCTGACTTTCCAACTTCTCTCTCTCTCTCTCTCTGTCACACACACACACACACACACACACACACACACACACACACACACACACACACGTACACGCACACACTCTCACATACACACACAGGCTCATACATACACACACACACACACACACTCTCTCTCTCTCTCTCACATACACACACACACATACACTCACTCATACACTCACACACTCACACACACACACACACACACACACACACACACACACACACTCACACACACACCCTGTAATGGCATTCTAAATATATGTCAGTGATGAAACATTCAACTGTCTCCGTCTGTCATTTAATACAATACCATGCTCTCTCTCCCCACTTCTCTTTCTCTCTCTCTCTCTCTCTCTCTCTCTCTCTCTCTCTCTCTCTCTCCCCACCTCTTACTCTTCCTCCCTTTTCTCCCTCTCTCTCTCTCTCTCTCTCTCTCTCTCTCTCTCTCTCTCTCCCGTCCCCCTCTCTACCCCTCTCCTCCCCCCATTCTCTTTACCCCTTCTCTCTCCCTCACACACAGAAGAGACCTAAGCTTGTATTAACTCATGAAAAAACAACAGCATCCCATGTTAGCATTAGCTTTGACCCTCTGATCCTCTGAGGATATAGACTGATCCCTGTCTGTCAGGTTCAAAACCCCCCAATCCACACGCACACACACACACACACACACACACACACACACACACACAAACACTTAGATATAGTTGTAAGGGTATGAGCTGAAATCTGAGCGAGCTAAGCTAAGTCTTCTTTGGGGTTAAGGAAGACCACACTTTCATCTTACTAGATCACATGACTGCCCTTGAGTGGCCCTTGAACTCAGAATATTTATCATCTCTCAAAGAGACTCATTTCATTGTGTAATTGCATAGGTTGCAATTGCCTGGAGAGATGTCCAAGGTGGACTGTGTTCTCAGTCCGATTCGGCTGACATGGGCGCAAATCTTCCCATGACCCTTATTAGGATCAAGCGGCTCAGAAAATTAATGAATGAGCGACAATTTCAACGGGGTTACAGCATCAATAATAATAGGAATAATAAGATCGGAAGCTATATTTTACCCTTAGTTTTCTGGGTTCGTTTGTTAGCCAGATGTACCATAAATAAATAAATAAATAAATACTACTACTACTACTACTACTACTACTACTACTACTAATAATAATAATAATAATAATAATAATAATAATAATAATAATAATCCCACCAGAGGTGGAGCTTTGAACAAGGAAGAACTAAAGAGAATTTGAAAAGAATCCGTAATGATTTCTGGATGCACGAATGTTTTTACATTGTGAGATACGATACGGTTTTGTCACAGTTTGGTTCATAGGGGGAATTGCTGGGCTTGGCAGAGGTTTTCACTCTCTTTAATTTGGAAAGACAGAGAGATGGTTACCACGATAGTTTTTGTAGCTCTGTGAGATGATTTTGTCCTTCTGTTAATAACAGTGTGCTGTACAGAGATAAGAGACAGAGATCTCCTTTCGGCTTTTTCCCTTTTTCAGGCGTCGCCACAGCGAATGATTGGCGTGTTTGATTTGGTTCACAGGTTTTTACGTCGGATGCCCTTCCTGTCACAACCCTTTTTAGCGCGGGACAGAAACACGCTGACGGCTTTGCGGCTCCTCTTTACGAAAGTCAGCAATGGTTCTTTTACATCAACCTCTCACCATAGACAGTGACAGACATGGCCCGCCTTTGATAACCCAGTTAGTGCACTGGGGGGACAGTGGGCTGAACAGTATCAGGACTGAAATCACCAATCAGGTGCGAGAGAATCAACGTTTTAAGAGCTCTGTGGTATAACTCCTTCGGAGCCAGTCATCCATGTGGAAATGTGGAAGGGTATGAACACCGGTCTGCCGCGCACTGCCTCTTATCTCACGGTAAGTGTCAGATGTGGCGCCCGGTGATGGGAGTAGATTCAGTGGTGCATTTCAGCCTGAGTTTGGGGTTGATACTCGAGTGTTTGATTCTTCAAGTGATTAGAAATTAGAGCAGCTGCCTCCTTCATAAACTCTTTCTGAAAATACAGCCTGACTGTAAATCATGGGGACCTCCCCCCCTCCCTCCCTCCCTCCCTCCCTCCCTATCTCTCCCTATCTCTCTCCTGCTCTCTTTCCTCTCACTCTCTCCCTCTCTCCTTCTCTATCTCTCTCTCTCCATCTCTCTCCCTCTATCTATCTATCTATCTATCTATCTATCTATCTCCATCTCTTCCTTTCTTTCTCTCTCCCTCTATCTATCTCTCCCTCTATCTATCTATCTATCTATCTATCTATCTATCTATCTATCTATCTATCTATCTCTTCCTTTCTTTCTCTCTCCCTCTATCTATCTATCTATCTATCTATCTATCTATCCATCTCCCCCTCACCCTCTCTATCTCTCACTCTCTCTCTCTCACTCTGTCTCTCACTCGCTCTCTCCCTCTCTTGCTATCTAATCACTCTCTCTCTCTCTCTCTCTCTCTCTCTCTCTCTCTCTGTCTCCCCCCCTCCCTCTCTCTCTCATTCTCGCTCTCTCTTTCTTCATCCCTCTCTCTTGCTCTCTCCCTCTCTATCCCCCTCTGTCTCATTCTCTCTCCATCTCTCTCCCTCTCTCTCTCCATTTTCTCCCTCTCTCTCTCTCTCTCTCTCTCTCTCTCTCTCTCTCTCTCTCTCTCTCTCTCTCTCTCTTCCTGTTTTCCCTCTCTCTCTCTCCCTCTCTACAATCTCTTTCACTCTCCCCCTCTCTGCCTCTCTACATATCTCTCCCTCTTCTTCCATCTCTCTCTCTCTCTCTCTCTCTCTCTCTCTCTCTCTCTCTCCTCTCGCTCCCCCCTCCCCCTTCATATGCACACCGAGGAAATGAGCCATGGCCTGCAGTTGCATGGTCATTGATCTTAAATGCGTAAACAGCAGGGTTGGTTAGTGGACAGTGACTGAGTTCAACTGTGAAAATGGTCCAAATGAACTGTAAGTGTAATTGAGATTATTGCTGTATGGATGCCATCAAATGCAGAAAGGAAACAGTCAGTGATCTGCAGTTCTACATTACATACATACAGTATCGTCATTAAAAATACATAAATAAAAATAATTATAATTTACTCGATTCTCCACACTTTTTGTCCACATACTGTAGAGTTTCGGGGACAATATATTTTTAATGGTTTAATAATACATTTTTTTTATTTTTATTTATATGGCGCCTTTCTCAGCACTCAAGGTCGCCTCACATCATATATCATACATCTTACATCATTACATCATACATCTTATAACTAGCTTCAATCTGTAGTCCCTAATTTAGAATGGCCAATTAACCTACAGTGCATGTCTTTGAATTAATGAATTGAATACTTGATTAAAACACACACACACACACACACACACACACACACACACACACACATACACATATCGCTGATCCTAAGGTTGTGGGTTCGAGTCCCACTCTCCACAGGGTTGTCACTGTCCCCCCAAGTGCACCTAACTGGGTTATCAAAGGCGGGCCGGTCTATGTTGAGAGGTTTATGTAAAAAAAATACATTGCTGACTTTTATAAAGAGGAGCTGCAAAGCCGTCAGCGTGTTTCTGTCAGTCTTGGAACCACCACAGCCGTCTCAGCCGACTGAGCCACTGTGGAAGGGACCTAGGCCTAAAAAGTGGCGATCAGCCAGCGCGAACTGTCTCTCACTATACAAAAATACTCAGCGCAGGCAAGGAGAAATAACTGTTCACTATCTTCGAATTCGAAGAACAGAGCCATCATCACAGATATATATATACCACAATGGCACAAACCAGTGTCTCTCCCTCACGCCGGTCCCAAGCCCGGATAAATGCAGAGGGTTGCGTCAGGAAGGGCATCTGGCGTAAAACAAATGCCAAATAAACTATGCGAATCACAAGAAAGAATCGCATACCGGATCGGTCGAGGCCCGGGTTAACAACGACCGCCATCAGTGCCGTCAACCAACAGGGTGCTGATGGAAATTGGACTACTGTTGGTCGAAGACGTCGAAGAAGGAGAGGCGGGAGGCGTGTTCGTTGCCAGAGAGAGAAGAGGAAAGGCATGAGTCTAGGACTGAAAGTAGGGACTTTGAATATTGGAACTATGACAGGAAAAGGTAGAGAGCTGGCTGACATGATGCAGAGGAGGAAGGTGGACATACTGTGTGTTCAGGAGACCAGGTGGAAAGGTCACAAGGCTAGAAGCATAGGAGCAGGGTTTAAGCTGTTTTATCACGGTGTGGATGGGAAGAGAAATGGAGTCGGAGTCATCTTGAAGGAGGAGTTTGCCAGGAATGTTCGAGAAGTGAAAAGAGTGTCAGACAGAGTATGAGTCTCAAGTTAGAAATTAAAGGTGTGATGTTCAATGTTGTTAGTGCTTATGCCCCACAGACAGGATGTGAGCGAGAAGAGAAGGAGAGATTCTGGAGGGAGTTAGATGAAGTGATGCAGAGTACCCCCAGAGGTGAAAGAGTGGTCATTGGGGCAGACTTCAATGGACATGTTGGTGCAGGAAACAGAGGGGACGAGGAAGTGATGGGTAGGTTTGGTATCCAGGACAGGAACGCAGAAGGACAGATGTTGGTAGATTTTTCAAAAAGGATGGAAATGGCTGTGGTGAATACTTTCTTCCAGAAGAGAGAGGAGCATAGGGTGACTTATAAAAGTGGAGGTAGGAGCACACAGGTAGACTACATCTTGTGCAGGCGATGTAATTTAAAGGAAGTCAGTGACTGCAAAGTAGTAGCGGGTGAGAGTGTTGCCAAACAGCATAGGATGGTGGTGTGCAGGATGATGCTGATGGTGAGGAAGGTGAAGAAGGCAAAGGCAGAGCAGAAGACAAAGTGGTGGAAGTTGAAAAAGGAAGAGTGTCGGGTTGTCTTCAAGGAGGAGTTGAAACAGGCTTTGGGTGGTCAGGAAGTGCTTCCAGATGACTGGACAACTACAGCGAATGTGATCAGGGAGACAGGTAGGAGAATACTTGGTGTGTCATCTGGAAGGAAAGTAGATAAGGAGACTTGGTGGTGGAATGAGGAAGTGCAGGAGTGTGTACAAAGGAAGAGATTAGCTAAGAAGAAGTGGGACATTGAGAAAACCAAAGAGAGTAAACAGGAGTACAGGGAGACACAGCGTAAGGCAAAGGTAGCAGTGTCAAAGGCCAAACAGAGGGCGTATGATGACTTGTATGCTCGGTTGGAAAGTAAGGAGGGAGAAAATGATCTATACAGGTTGGCACAGCAGAGAAATAGAGATGGGAAGGACGTGCAGCAAGTTAGATTGATAAAGGACAGAGAGGGAAATGTATTGACTGATGACAGAAGTGTGCTGGGAAGATGGAAAGAGTACTTTGAAGAGCTGATGAATGAGGAAAATGAGAGAGAAAAAGAGTAGAAGAGGTGACTGTTGAGGACCAGGAAGTAGCAAAGATTAGTAAGGGTGAAGTGAGGAGGGCATTGAAGAGGATGAAGAATGGAAAGGCAGTTGGTCCTGATGACATACCGGTGGAGGTATGGAAGTGTCTAGGAGAGGTAGCAGTAGATTTTCTGACAAGAACATTTAACAAGGTCTTAGAGAGTGAGAGGATGCCAGAGGAATGGAGGAGAAGTGTGCTGGTGCCTATTTTTAAGAACAAGGGAGACGTGCAGAGTTGTGGCAACTACAGAGGGATAAAGTTGATGACCCATACGATGAAGTTATTGGAAAGAATAGTGGAAGCTAGACTAAGGGCAGAAGTCAGCATTTGTGAACAACAGTTTGGTTTCATGCCCAGAAAGAGCACCACAGATGCAGTGTTTGCCTTGAGGATGTTAATGGAGAAGTACAGAGAAGGTCAGACGGAGCTGCATTGTGCCTTTGTGGATCTGGAGAAAGCATAGGACAGGGTGCCGAGAGAAGAACTGTGGTATTGCATGAGGAAGTCTGGAGTGGCAGAGAAGTATGTTGGAGTGGTGCAGGACATGTATGAGAGATGTAAGACAGTGGTGAGGTGTGCTGTCGGTGTGACAGAAGAGTTCAAGGTGGAGGTGGGACTGCATCAAGGGTCAGCTCTCAGCCCCTTCTTGTTTGCTATGGTGATGGACAGGCTGACAGACGAGGTTAGACAAGATTCCCCATGGACTATGATGTTTGCAGATGACATTGTGATCTGTAGTGAGAGCAGAGAACAAGTGCAGGAAAATCTAGAGAGGTGGAGGTATGCCCTGGAAAGGAGAGGAATGAAGATTCGCCTCAGTAAGACAGAATACATGTGCATGAATGATAAGGACCAAAGAGGAACGGTGAGATTACAGGGAGCAGAGATAAGAAAGGTGGAGGATTTTAAGTACAATCTTAACAAGCTCAACAAGCCAACAATCCAGAGCAATGGAGAGTGTGGAAAAGAGGTCAAGAAGCGTGTGCAGGCAGGTTGGAATGGTTGGAGAAAAGTGTCCGGTGTGATGTGTGATAGGAGGGTATCGGCAAAAATGAAAGGAAAAGTGTACAAGACGGTGTTGAGGCCAACGATGCTGTATGGGTTAGAAACAGTGGCCCTGGGGAAAAGACAGGAGGCAGAGTTGGAGGTAGCAGAGATGAAAATGTTGAGGTTCTCTTTGGGAGTAACGAGGATGGATAGGATTAGGAGTGAGCACGTCAGAGGGACAGCACATGTAAGACGTTTTGGAGACAAAGTCAGAGAGGCTGGATTGAGATGGTTTGGACATGTACAGAGGAGGGATAGTGAGTATATTGGTAATAGGATGCTGAGGCTGGAACTACCAGGCAAAAGGCCTAGAGGAAGACCAAAGAGACGATTCATGGATGTGGTAAAGGAGGACATGAAGGTCGTTGGTGTAAGAGAAGAAGATGCAAAGGATAGGGTGAGATGGAGGCAGATGATTCGCTGTGGCGACCCCTGAAGGGAAAAGCCGAAAGGAAAAGAAGAAGAAGAAGAGTCCAATTCTGGAGTGGCAGACTCTGCTGCAGTAGTCACAAATGAAGTGTGCGCCTGGCTCAGTGGGGGCTGATGCTAGCCTCTGCCGTCTACGCTCTCTTTCCTCCTCCCAATGATCCTCCCCCCCCTTCTCAGTCGTTTGGATGCCTACTTTGACAGCATGCCTCCAGCTACTGCAGTCAGCAGTCATCGTCTCCCAGCCTGTTGGGTTGATATCGCCTGCGTTCAAATTATGTTTGAGGACATCCTTGTAACAGAGGACGGGCCTACCTGCAGGTCTGGAGCCAATGGAAAGCTCTCCATTCAGCATATCCTTTGGTATTCGGCCATCATCCATTCAGCTAACATGACCGAACCATCTCAGTCGCCATGCTGAGCATTCCTACTTGTGTCAGAACATCCTTGTTAGAGACACAATCTTGCTAGCTTATGCCCAGGATTCTTCTGATGCAGCGCATGTGAAAGGTGTTGAGTCTTCATTCTTCCCTGAAGTACAGGGTCCAGGCTTTGCAGCCATACAAGAGCGTTCTGAGTACAACAGCCTGGTATACTGCTGTCTTGGTGTTGGTAGTCAGCATGGTGTTATCCCATTCTCGTTTTCCAAGGCAAGCCAGTTGCTTTGCCGATGTTCTTGTTCAGCTCTGCATCTGGGGACAGATTGCTTGGGATGGTGGAACCCAGGTAGGAGAACTTATCCACCACCTCGAAGATGTGGTCACCAATGAAGATGCTGGGAATGCTGCAAAACATTCTGGCCCATGACATGGGTCTTCTTAATGCAGACTGTGGGAGCAAACTCTTTGCATACATGAACAAAGCAGTTGATGAGTCACTGTAAGGCCTCCACTGTGTGTGCAGCCAAGGTGGTGTCATCAGCAAACAGCATCTCTCTAATCAGGACCTTTCGTATCTTGGTTTATGCTTGGAGACATGTAAGGTTGAAGACACTTCCATCACTTGTGGTGTGGAGCACTTCGTCTTCTGACTGGATGAAGGCATGGGACAGCAACAGCGAGAAGAAGATGCCAAAAAGTGTTGGAGCAAGCATGCATCCTTGTTTCAGACCGCTTCTGATTGGGAAGGGGGTCGGAGGATGAGCCGTCATACTGGACAATGCCGTGCATGTCTTCATGGAAATATGAAATCATCCTCAGGAGCTTTGGTGGACATTCAATCCTCTGTAGCAGGGTGAAAAGACCTTGCCTACTGACCAAGTCAAAGACCTTCATCAAGTCTATGAATGACTGTACAGTGGATGCCTCTGTTCTTGGCAGTTCTCTTGCAGTTGCCTTAGTTAAAAGACCATATCGATAGTTGATCTTTCTGCTCTAAAACCGCACTGTGGCTCAGGGTATATTCGCTCAGCAAGTTTCTCCAACCGGATGAGTACTACTCTGGCAAAGGCTTTCCCAATGGTACTGAGAAGGGATAGTCTACAATAGTTGTTGCAGTCACTGTGGTCTCCTTTTGTTCTTGTTGAGTGTGATGATGCTGGCATTACGCATGTCTCGAGGAACGGTTCCTTCCTACCAGCACTGGAGTTAAAGCTCATGCAGGTGGTGATGTACAGTGGTACTCTTGTCTGCTCTGATGAACTCTGTGGGAATGCCATCATTGCCAGGAGATTTCCCACTGGCCAAGGAGTCGATGGCTTTTTGGAGTTCATCAATAGACGGTAGTTCATCAAGTTCCTCTATGAGTGTGAGGGCATTTGAGTTCTCAAATGCTACACTGCTGACAATGTTCTCTCCTGAGTAAAGCTCTTGATAATGTTTGGCCTATCTCTCCATCTTCTTTCCTCTGTCTGTGATAATGTTGCTGGAAGCTGTCTTCAGAGGTGCGATCTTGGTAATGCTTGGACCAAAAGCTTTTTTCATGCCGTCATGCATGGCATGAATGTTGCCACAGTCAGCAGTAAGTCGGATGCTCTGGCAGAGGTTCAGCCAGTAGCTGTTGACACTGCGTCAATGTTATCCATTGGGCGTCATTTCTGGCCTTACTGAGTGCAGCAAGTGTCTTCTCTGAAGGCTTTCTTTCTTGTAGTTAACTAGTGCTTTTTTTTTTTTTTTTTTGCTGCGATTGCTGGTTTGAGTTTTGTGATTCCAGGTTCAAACCAGTCAGGATTCTTTCTATCTCTCTTGCTGAAGTTGTCCATGGCAGAGTTGTATATGGCATCCCGTATGTGATTACACCTCTCTTCAGTGCTGTTTGTGGGGCAATCCCAAAGGGCCTTTTCCATGGAATCGGTAAAGCACTTACACAGGTTTAGCATTGTTGTCCTGGCTGTGTTGATATGAAGACATCCTTTAGGTTTGAAAGAATTGATCTGATTGGGCTGAAGTCACACCTTGCTACCAACCAACATTTGGTCGGCATCACACTCAGCGCTGTGGTAGCTGCAGGTTGTGAGGACACAGTTCAGCAAGCATCTTCTGGTGATAATGAGTTCCAGCTGGTGCCAGTGGAGTGATCTAGGATGACGCCAAGATACTATGTGTTAAGGCTTTTCACCATTCTCATTGCATTTGCCAACATCAAAGTGGCCAATGCTGCAAGGCCAGGATTCCTGGTCAGCTCCCACTCGATTGTTGAAATCCCCAAGCAAGTATAGTTGTTCTGTGGATGGGATCTCTTTGATGGTAGTATCAAGCTCCTCATAAAACTCATTCATGGTCTCGTCTGTAAAGCTGGGTGTGGGAGCATAGATGCTCAGGATGTTGACTGGGCCAGAAGAAGTTGAGCGGTGAAGAGAGAGTATTTGAGGTGTTCCCTTTGCTGATGGTGCCACTGAAGACAGTAGAGTTTCTCTCTGCGAATCATATGCCATGAATACGTGTTTCCTCTGGTTCCTTTCCCTTCCAGAAGAATGTGTAATCCTGTTCTCTGAGGCTGCCGATCAATGGGAGTCTTGTCTCCTGTAAAGCAGCAATTTCAGTTTTGAGCCTTGTCAGCTTATGGTTGATGATGATGGCTGTTTTCCTGGGGTCATCAACCTGTTGTAGATCTTTGAAGGGGCCAGGACACATTGTTCTGACATTCCAATTTACTAGATGCAAGATGGATGATTTATTTTTCTTTGAAATACTGTGGCTGTTGGGCACTAGATTTCCATCTGCTTTTCATGGTGGATAAACACTAAGCTCCAGGAACCCTCTGGAGTGGCAGACGTTGGTGGACCGACACATTATTAGCCGGGGGCTGCCCAGCTTGTGCCGGGTATTGGTTGGACGATAGGACTTCGATAGTCCCGCCCTCTGTCAAAGTTGTCATGTGGCATCCTTCCCATACCGTAGGCCCCCGTTATTTGCAAGGATTCGGTTCCGGCCCCTCCCGCGAATCAAGATAATCCGCGAGATCTGCCCCCGGAAGTAAAACTATGTATCATATTACATGCCTAAAATCTGCTTCTCAAACACATTCTACAGACAGTCTTAATCATTAATACACAATTAATGTGGTAAAATGTATTAAAGTAAAAACTTTTTAATTTTTGTACTGTGAAATTTATTGATTTTATATATATAAAATTTTATCAGTAAATATGACAGTACAAAATTAAAGTTTTTACTTAATCATTACTACATTTTATAATGCAGCCGTGAGGGAGGGGAACAAACCAGTGTCTCTCCCTCACGCCGGTCCCAAGCCAAGATAAATGCAGAGGGTTGGGTTAGGAAGGGAATCCGGCATAAAACAAATGGCAAATAAAAAATTCGAGTCACAACAAAGAATGCCATACCGGATCGGTCGAGGCCCAGGTTAACAACGACCGCCATCAGTGCTGTTAACCAACAGGGTGCTGATGGAGATTGGACTACTGTTGGTCGAAGACGTCGAAGAAGGAGAGGCGGGAGGCGTGTCCGTAGGCAGAGAGAGAAGAGGAAAGGCATGAGTCTAGGACTGAGAGTAGGGACTTTGAATGTTGGAACTACGGCAGGAAAAGGTAGAGAGCTGGCTGACATGATGCAGAGGAGGAAGGTTGACATACTGTGTGTTCAGGAGACCAGGTGGAAAGGTAGCAAGGCTAGAAGCATAGGAGCAGGGTTTAAGCTGTTTTTTCATGGTGTGGATGGGAAGAGAAATGGAGTGGGAGTTATCTTGAAGGAGGAGTTTGTCAGAAATGTTCTAGCAGTGAAAAGAGTGTCAGACAGAGTAACGAGTCTTAATTTAGAAATTGAAGGTGTGATGTTCAATGTTGTTAGTGCTCATGCCCCACAGGTAGGATGTGAGCTAGAAGAGAAGGAGAGATTCTTGAGTGACTTAGATGAAGTGATGCAGAGTATCCCCAGAGGTGAAAGAGTGGTCATTGGGGCAGACTTCAATGGACATGTTGGTGCAGGAAACAGAGGGGACGAGGAAGTGATGGGTAGGTTTGGTATCCAGGACAGGAACGCAGAAGGACAGATGTTGGTAGATTTTTCAAAAAGGATGGAAATGGCTGTGGTGAATACTTAGAGACAGGAGCATATGGTGACTTATAAAAGTGGAGGTAGGAGCACACAGGTAGACTACATCTTGTGTAGGCGATGTAATTTGAAGGAAGTCAGTGACTGCAAAGTAGTAGCGGGTGAGAGTGTTGACAAACAGCATAGGATGGTGGTGTGCAGGATGACATTGATGGTGAGGAAGGTGAAGAAGACAAAGGCAGAGCAGAAGACAAAGTGGTGGAAGCTGAAAAAGGAAGAGTGTCGTGTTGTCTTCTAGGAGGAACTGAAACAGGCTTTGGGTGGTCAGGAAGTGCTTCCAGATGACCGGACAACTACAGCTAATGTGATCAGGGAGACAGGTAGGAGAATACTTGGTGTGTCATCTGGAAGGAGAGTAGATAAGGAGACTTGGTGGTGGAATGAGGAAGTGCAGGAGTGTGTACAAAGGAAGAGGTTAGCTAAGAAGAAGTGGGACATTGAGAGGAGCGGTGTCAAAGGCCTAACAGAGGGTGTATGATGATTTGTATGCTCGGTTGGAAAGTAAAGAGTGAGAAAATAATTTATACAGGTTGGCACAGCAGAGAAATAAAGATGGAAAGGACATGCAGCAAGTTAGAGTGATTAAGGACAGAGAGGGAAATGTATTGAGTGATGACAGAAGTGTGCTGGGAAGATGGAAAGAGTACTTTGAAGAACTGATGAATGAGGAAAATGAGAGAGAAAAAAAAGAGTGGAAGAGGTGACCGTCGAGGACCAGGAAGAGCAAGGACTAATAAGGCTGAAGTGAGGAGGGCATTAAAGAGGATGAAGAATGGAAAGGCAGTTGGTCCTCATGACATACCAGTGGAGGTATGGAAGTGTCTAGGAGAGGTAGCAGTATATGTCCTGACAAGAACATTCAACAAGGTCTTAGAGAGTGAGAGGATGCCAGAGGAATGGAGAAGAGGTGTGATGATGCCCATTTTTAAGAACAAGGGAGATATGCAGAGTTGTGGAAACTACAGAGGGATAAAGTTGATGAGCTATACGATGAAGTTATGGGAAAGAATAGTGGAAGCTAGACTAAGGGCAGAGGTCAGCATTTGTGAACAACAGTCTGGTTTCATGCCAAGAAAGAGCACCACAGATGCAGTGTTTGCTTTGAGGATGTTAATAGAGAAGTACAGAGAAGGTCAGACGGAGCTGCATTGTGCCTTTGTGGATCTGGAGAAAGCATATGACAGGGTGCCGAGAGAGGAATTGTGGTACTGCATGAGGAAGTCTGGAGTGGCAGAGAAGTATTTTAGAGTGGTGCAGGACATGTATGAGAGATGTAAGACAGTGGTGAGGTGTGCTGTCAGTGTGACAGAAGAGTTCAAGGTGGAGGTGGGACTGCATCAAGGGTCAGCTCTGAGCCCCTTCTTGTTTGCTATGGTGATGGACAGGCTGACAGACGAGGTTAGACAAGATTTCCCATGGACTATGATGCTTACAGATGACATTGTGACCTGTAGTGAGAGCAGAGAACAAGTGCAGGAAAATCTAGAGAGGTGGAGGTATGCCCTGGAAAGGAGGTGAATGAAGGGTCCCCTCAGTATCCGGTGTGATGTGTGATAGGAAGGTATTGGAAAGAATGAAAAGAAAAGTGTACAAGACGGTGTTGAGGACAGCGATGTTGTATGATTTAGAAACAGTGGCCCTGGGGAAAAGACAGGGTGCAGAGTTGGAGGTAGCAGAGATGAAAATGTTGAGGTTCTCTCTGGGAGTAACGAGGAGGGATAGGATCAGGAATGAGCACATCAGAGGGACAGCACATGTAAGATGTTTTGGAGACAAAGTCAGAGAGGCTAGATTGAGATGGTTTGGACATGTACAGAGGAGGGATAGTGAGTATATTGATAGTAGGATGCTGAGGTTGGAACTACCAGGCAAAAGGCCTAGAGGAAGACCAAAGAGACGATTCATGGATGTGGTGAAGGAGGACATGAAGGTCGTTGGTGTAAGAGAAGAAGATGCAAAGGATAGGGAGAGATGGAGGCCGATGATTCGCTGTGGCGACCCCTGAAGGGAAATACATATATATATATATATATATATATATATATATATATATATATATATATATATATATATAGAACGAAAGTGTGACATAATGACATAATGATCTTTCACCCAGAATGCAGGAGACAGTGTGAAATAGCACAGAGTGGATTTATTATTCAAAGTGGAAGCACTTAAGCAGAGCACAGACACTTTAAACACAGTACTGATGACGAAGATAAACACAAACAACATTAAACACTGGAACCAGGAGTCAGAGAGAACACAAGGAAGCAGGGATGTGATGTGAGACAATCTTCTGGTGCAGAGGTGAGCATGTGGTTTGTGTTTATAGGGAGTAGATGAGGAGTGAATTCAGGTGTGCGCTGCTGCAATCAGCCCGAGCAGCTCAGCCACGCCCCTCAGCCAGAGCGGGGAGATTTAGAGAACACAGCCATCAAAATCAAAGTCCCCCCAAAACACTGACCATAATAAAAGGGCATGAAGTGTAATAAATTGGATAAAAAGCAAAAAGGATAAACATGCTACACCACAGTACATAGAATCTCACACACAAACATTCTAAATATTAACTTCAGTACTGTACTGGAATAATAATTGAAAAAGACTTTAATACTACAGTGCTTTACAACAGTTCAGATAATTATTCCTCTTCAGGCACTTCAGAGGAAACTGTTATTTCTTCAGGAGAACGTCTTATTTCTTCAGAAGAGACATCTAATATCATTATCTTTTTCTAATGCTTAGCCAGAGAATACGCACAGCGTTTGAGTGGCATCATAGAGCTTAACTGGTAATTAAAACACACTTACAAAATGCACATTAACAACTTGTGCGCGAATGAGAAAAAAGGGGCGTCTACATCTCAACCAATCAGCAGGAGGGAGAACAGCCATTGGCTAAATTTGAATCATGTACCAGTTACTCGGCAAACCGCAAATATGCAGTGGTGTAAGTGCAAAAACAAGACTAGTCAAGGGCCTACTGTACTCCAATTTAGAAGGGATATAACCTGTAAACTAACACTTTGTACCTGTAAACTTACCGATTTTTGTCCACAGTATACAGTGGGGATGGAGTATCCTGTCCAGGGTGCGAAGCCTGGGACAGAATATGGAAATCCTGGGTTATTTATATATGAAAGATAATTAAGATTCAACTTGTTAATATTTCATTGTGAAATTATCCATTACATTAAAAATAAATATTTACTGGAATATGAATATTATACTTGTCCATTCTAACATTAGTTTGGTCGGATCCCTTGCTGTAATTACTGAAATAAATAAACAACGTGGGATCAATTCTGGAGAGAAAATAATGTTAAAATTGAAAAATATGCAAACCACGATGCAGGAGGCATTTGTACTGTTCAAGTTGCTGATTTGTTGGAAATGTGTTGTTTGGCTTTTGCAAAATCACTTTATTTGTTTACATTTGTAGAAAAAGACTGAACAGACACAAACCTGAATTCAGTGAATTTTATGAAAAAGTGTATTGGATTACAATCAGCGATGAATAAAGATGAATAAAGATGAATAAAGTGCGCTGAAGTAAACAAAACCAATGATGCTTCACTATTATATCAATTAAAGAAATTGAAATAGCAAATTCTAAGTGTGACAACTTACTAACATACTGTGCACATGTAATGATGTCATTACCTTCATTTGGCAACTTATGGCTAAATACCAACCGACAAATTTCTGTGACATAAATTATAGAAAATAAGTTCTGCTATGTGTAGAAACCCGATTCTGAATACAAGGAACATTCCTCTCATACAGTAAATACTAAGATGGGGCAACAATGCTGAATATGGCTGTATGACCCTAATCAAATTTGGTTCAGGTCCATCATAATCAGAATCAATAAAGTATTCTGATTCTGAATCTGATAGACCTGAACCAATCTTTTTTGGGTGTTCCTCTCAGTATGAGAATCTGAAATCGTCAGGTTTTCATTATTTTTTCCCTAAATCTGTATTCACTATGCTGCACGTTCTCACTCCAACAGCCTTTCAGTAAAATGTATGTAATAGTAGTATAGAAATGTACAGAACAGCACTGACGGGTCTTTACATTCTTCCCCGCAGTGCGAGGGTTTTTGGCACTGGAAACATTGCAATCAGATTTTTATCCAACT
>CM045738.1:50824796-50839796 GCA_024760905.1 Plotosus lineatus
GTGTGTGTGTGTGTGTGTGTGTGTGTGTGTGTGTGTGTGTGTGAGTTTGTATGTGTGTGTGTGTGTGCAGGTGTGCATGTGTATGTGTGTGTGTGCATGTGTGCATGTGTATGTGTCTGAAGATGTTTGTTTCTGTGTGTGTCTGTGTGTGTTTGTTTTTGTGTGTTTTTGTATATGTGTGTGTTTGTGTTTGTGTATGTGTGTGTTTGTGTGGGTTTTGTGTTTGTGCGTGTGTGTTTGTGTATTTGAATGTGTGTGTTTGTGTGTGTGTGTGTGTGTGTGTGTTCTTGTGTGAGTTTTTGTATATGTGTGTTCGTGTTTGTGTGTTTGTATGTGTGTGTTTGTGTGTGTGTGTGTGTGTGTTTGAATGTGTGTGATTGTGAGTGTATGTGTGTTTGTTTGTGTGTTTGTGTTTGTGTGCTTGTGTGTGTGTTTGTGTGTGTGTCGTTGTATGTGTGTTTTTGTGTGTTTGTATGTGTGTGTTTTCGTTTGTGTATGTGTGTTTGTGTGTGTGTTTTTGTGTATGTATGTGTGTTTGTTTGTGTTTGTTTGTGTGTGTGTGTGTGTGTGTGTGTGTGTGTGTGTGTGTGTGTGTGTGTGGGTGAGTTTGTATGTCTGTGTGTGTGTGTGTCTGTGTGTGCATGTGTGTGTGTTTGTATACGTGTGTGTCTGAATGTTTCTGTGTGTGTGTGTTTGTTTTTGTGTCTTTTGTGTGTGTGTGTGTGTGTGTGTGTTTGTTTGTGTGTGTGTGTCTGTGTGTTTGTGTGTGTGTGTGTTTGTGTGTGTATATATGTGTATGTTTGTGTGCGTGTTTGTGTGGGCTTTTGGGTGTGTGTGTTTGTGTGTGTGTGTATGTGTTTGTGTGTGCTTGTGTATGCGTGTTTGTATATGTATGTTTGTGTATGTTGGTATGTGTGTGTGTGTTTGTATATGTATGTTTGTGTGTGTGTGTGTGTGTGTGTGTGTGTGTGCAGTTTAAAGTGAGTAAGAGCTTCAACTCTATCCAATCACTCTACAGGAGGTTTCTGTCATTGCCAGGCTGTGGAAGCCGAGGCCACAACCCCTAAGCATTCTGGGATCCCTATGCATGCTTTTGTTCTGGCGTCATTCTGAGTTTTGTGAGCCCAATGATTTGATTTAATTGTGTCTAACAATAGCATTTACTTACACAGGACCTCTGGTTATATATTTCATTGGTTAACTTGTATTAACTGCAACAAAATTCCTGACAAACGGTTTACAAACAGTGACATGTGCACCATAGCAGATGAACTTCAATTAATTCCATTAGATATAAAATGAAATAAATATGGAGTAAGGTGTCTTTTCAATAGAGACTTTTAGTAAATATGGAGTTAAAAGCTAGTTTGAGAAAATGAAATTCAAACCTTAGGCCCACTGAGAAACAAAAATGTCACACGGTCATCCTCGACGGCACAAATTCTCAAGTTTCTGGGTTGTCCGGTTTCCTCCCTCCTCCCAAAAGTGGTTTAGTCCTAAACTAAACTCAGTGGAGCCAGTGGCGTAGTGGTTAGGGCAGGGGTGTCAAACTCGTGACACAAAGGGCCATGTGGCTGCAGGTTTTTGTTTCAACCAAGCAGCAGCACACCTGACTTTGCTCATTTAAACAACTTAGTTCAGTCTTCAGGCAATTGATTGGTCAGTCTCTGTAAAGAACATGCAGATTGACCAGTCAACTGCCTGAAGACTCAAACCGTTTGTTTAAATGAGCGTCAAATGAGAGTCAGGTGTGCTGCTGCTTGGTTCAGTTCAGTTCATTTTCTGTAACCGCTTCATCCTAATTAGGGTCACAGGGAGGCTGGTGCCCATCCCAGCCAACTCACGGCGAGGGCAGAGTACACCCTGGACAGCTCGCCAGGCCATCGCAGGGCAGAAACACGCTGACGGCTTTGCAGCCTACTCTTGTCGAAAGTCAGCAATGGTTCTTTTACATGCCTCACACCATAGACAGTGAGTGACATGGCCGGCCTTTGATAACCCAGTTAGCTGCACTGGGAGGACAGTGACAACCTTATGGAGAGTTGGACTCGAACCCCCAACCTTTGGATCAGCGATCCGGTGCCTTATACCACTAGACCACCACTGCCCGCTGCTGCTTGGTTGAAACAAAAACCTGCAGCCACATGGCCCATTGTGGCATGAGTTTGACACCCCTGGGTTAGGGTGCTGCACTCATAACCATCTGGAGGTTGTGTGTTCAGATCCCAGTTAGACCCTCACTGTGCTAAGACCCCTGGGTAAGGTCTCAACCAAAAGTGTGCCTCTGTTCACCCATCAATATAAATGGTACCAGTAAAATACACTGGGAAGGTAACCTGCGTCACGTCCAGGAGGAGTTGAACTCCTGGTTACTTCACGCTATGGAAACTGGGGATAAGCACCGCCTGGTGAGCCGCTATAGCTTGGGTGTAAAAAGCCCAAAGGACTTTACCTTACCTTATTTAAAGGAAGCGTAGTGGCTAAAATTGAATGAGTATGGGAATGTGTGTGTGTGTGTGTGTGTGTACACAGAGCCCTGTGAGGGACTCGTGTGTATTCTGACTGTGAATAAACTCCAGACCCACTGTGGCCCTGACAGCATACCTGTCCAGCTTAATACAGATAAACAGATATGTATTTGTCTTTGTATTTCTTTGCATGGTCTGACATGTTCTAATGTCCGCGACAAATAGAACTGTGATCTCCAATTATTAATTCTATTGGTTCCAGTTAGTGAGAACAGCATGTAGCCGTGAATAACAGATTTCAGGAGACGCATTCATAAAGTTATAGATAATAAAATAATTTTAATTATTATTTTCCCTCTTTATTTTATAGTTTATTTATATATGTTGTAAACACAACAGTGGCAGGTGAGGACAACATTAATCCGCGTACGCCATGATGTCGTCTTTTTAAATTCATTCAAGTTTAGGGATATACGAAAGGAAACAAGAAAAGTTAACAAAAAGGTTTATATGTATTTTTCAATTTTTAAAGCATGACAACGATCTCATGACCCACTCCATTACCAAGTTTACTTGCATTCTGAAGCCTGAAACCCATAAAATACGTAGCGTTTGTAGCGTTTTACATCTTATTTAAAAATAGCATTATGTTGGTGTTCTTGGATTTCAGAATCAGTGACCATCACAAACCATGTCTTTTTACCCACCATTTTTGATTTAAGAAATATCCAGAAGGGATATTGTCTGGAAACTCTGGTATAGCAAGCCAATGAGGTCATGCCGTTGCTGTGTAGTGTACATTAATGTCTGTTATCCTGAGATAGAGAACCAATCACATTACAGCAATTCTGTGAAATTTGTACTAAAATTTTTCAATGGAATGGCAGGTGCATGTCCTTCTCCTCACACACACAAATAGCCAAAATGCCCAGCACCCCCCTCTCTCTCTCTCTCTCTCGCTCTCTCTCTCTCCTTCTTTCTCACCCTATAGAAAATAGAAATACTGTACAATAAGCATCCTGGATTTCTGAGCAGATGGTTGTCCAGTGCCAGAGGTACAACCGCTTAAGGCTTTTTTCAGTTTATGTGACTAATGAAAGATGAAAGGGGGGAGAGAGAGAGAGAGGGGTGGGGGCAAGTCAGTAAGAAGACTGTCAAGGACTTAATTCATTTAGAACTGTCCTGGCTTATAGTTATAGTGATGGAAAGTCCATGTGTTACAGTTGTGTGTGTGTGTGTGTGTGTGTGTGTGTGTGTGTGTGTGTGTGTGTGTGTGTGTGTGTGTGTGTGTGTGTTCATGTGTTTGGGGGGTGGTTCTTTAGGTCCAGTTGACATGATGAGTTAATGGAAGTAATCCTACACCCTAATGAAATAACAATAGTGGTGGACAGGACAAGCGCACGCGCGTGCACGCTCACACACACACACACACACACACACACACACACACACACACACAGCCTGTCTATAATGTCTTCTTTGTTAGATGACTAGTCTGCTGATATATTCAGGCTTCATATATTCATAGTAATATTGGGACGACTGCAGTGAAAGTGTGAGACCCGTGGATAATTAACAAGAGGGAATTACATTTTGTAAAAATTGAAAAGAGTAAACAGTTTCCTTCTGGCTGGTGAGATTATGGTTAGGCTTAGTTTAGCATTAATTATCCACAGTAACACACAAGTCAATGGAAACAACCCACAAAGCTAGAATTACAACAGTGTGTGTGTGTGTGTGTGTGTGTGTGTATGTGTGTGTGTGTGTGTGTGTGTGTGCGCATCTGTGTGTGTGTGTGTGTGTGTGTGTGTGTGTGTGCGCATGTGTGTGTGTGTGTGTGTGTGTGTGTGTGTGTGTGTGTGTGTGTGTGTGTGTGTGTGTGTGTGTGTGTGTCACATGGCCATACACTGACACATATGTTAATGGTTTGTCTCTGATACTTAAATCAGCAGCGCTCCAGTACAACCTGCATCATTTTTTTCTCAAAATTACTTTAACTCTTCAATGTTTTCAAGTTCCAAACTATTTAAAGTTCAGGGCTGAACGGTGATCCAGTGGTTTTCACATCTGCCTCACAAGCAAAAGCATTCTGGGTTTGATTCTATGTGGAGTTTGCATGTTCTCTCCATGCTTGTGTGGGTTTTCTCCGGGTACTCCGGTTTCCTCCTATAGTCCAAAATCATGAGGAGTAGAAATTTAGCTGTTCTAAATCACTCTTAGGTGGGAGTGTGAGGGTGAATGAGAGTGTGAGTGTTGGCCCTGCAATGGTCTCACAAGCTGTTCAGGGTGTACCCCACCCTTGCCCAAAATTGGCTGAGATAGGAGCCAGTCCACCTGAGACCCCAATTAGGATTAAGCTGCTTAAAAGATGAATGAAAGCCTGAATGGATGAACTATTGAAAGTTGTTCATCCGAAAGAAAACAAATCACAATCATATATTTAGGATTTCCGTAGAAGATAAAAAAATGTTATTGATCAACGAAATTAAATGTTTTGATTTAGCAATCTTGAAATCATACAAATAATTTCAGGGTAAAAATGAATAAAATATAATCATTAAATAATGGCCACATTTAAATAACACCCTAAAAGGGCTCTGCAGCAATGCTGCTGAAGAGTCACCTCACAGAGTCACGTCTCTGAGGTCAGGCCTGAGAACTGAGTCCGACATATGGACCATTTAAAAGTTTGGAAGGAATTTTATTTCATTCATCAGTGTTTGACTTCAGTGGTGGTCTAGTGGTATAGGGCGCTGGATCGCTGATCTAAAGGTTGAGGGTTCGAGTCCCACTCTCCACAAGGTTGTCACTGTCCCCCCCAGTGCATTAACTGGGTTATCAAAGGCGGGCCATGTCTGTCACTGTCTATGGTGAGAGGTTGATGTAAAAGAACCATTGCTGACTTTCATAAAGAGGAGCTGCAAAGCCGTCAGCGTGTTTCTGTCCCTTGCTAAAAAGGGTTGTGACAGGAAGGGCATCCGACCTAAAAACCTCTGCCAAATCAAACGTGCGAATGGTTATAAGATTATAAGCTCATTAATACTGAAGTAAAGTATTATTCTCAACTGCACTGACACGTTCATTATATATACACAGACGTACACACTCCAATTACAGTATACATACTCCTGCGCTAAGCTACTATACTATAAACGCTTTCAGTAAAATTTCCACACACCATACAAACGGACACACACATGCATACATACACGCATACACAAAGACACACATGCACGCATGCGCACACACACGCACACACACAGATATACACACAAACACAGCCTATGCAGTCACCCTGTAGTTTGTGTATTTGGCAGATCAGGGAGGTGTGTGCTGTAGAGGATCAGTCAGTGGCCCCGGACAGCAGCTCTCTGATGGGTTCTCTGATGGGGTTAATGAACTCGTCTGAATAGTGCAGCTCTGATCGCTCCAGCAGCCGGCCGCCACTGGAACAAAGGAAATATTTAACAGCTCATAAATCCTGATAATATCCCACTGAGAGGCAAGAGAGGCTTACACTCGTACAGATATCTCAAACATAGGGGGAAAATGGCGGTGTGTGTGTGTGTGTGTGTGTGTGTGTGTGTGTGTGTGCTTGTGTTTGATTTATCAACAATGTGTTTTTTATAAAAAATATCCTGACTGGATAAATAGAACAGTAGTGGAGTCTGGATGTGCTTCAGTGGAACGAAGCATACTTTGTCATCGCTGAATCTGAGTGTGTGTGTGTGTGTGTGTGTGTGTGTGTGTGTGTGTGGGTGTGTGTGTGTGTGTGTGTGTGTGTGTGTGTGTGTGTGTGTGTGTGTGTTTGATTCACCAAAATTTTGTTTTTATAAAAATATCCTGACTGGTTAAATAGAATGGCAGTGGAGTCTGGATGTGCTTCAGTGGAATGAAGTATACTTTGTCACCTCTGAATCTGTGTGTGTGTGTGTGTGTGTGTGTGTGTGTGTGTGTGTGTGTGTGTGTGTGAGAGAGAGAGAGAGAGAGACAGAGAGAGAGAGAGAGAGAGAGAGACAGAGAGAGAGCGAGAGAGAGAGAATGTGTGTGTGTGTGTATGCGTGTGTGTGTGTGTGTGTGTGTGTGTGTGTGTGTGTGTGTGTGTGTGGATGGGTGAGTACGGGTTAAAGTTAAGATCTTTTTGATTCTACAATCTATGAAGTAGAAGAAATCTTGTTCTTTTCCGATCGGCTTTTCCCTTTAAGGGGTCGCGGCAACAAACCATCGGCCTCCATCTCACCCTATTCTCTGCATCTTCTACTCTTACTCCAACTACCTTCATGTCCTCCTTCACCACATCCATAAATCTTCTCTTTGGTCTTCCTCTAGACCTTCTGCCTGGTAGTTCCAACCTCAGAATCCTACTACCAATATACTCACTATCCCTCCTCTGTACATGTCCAAACCATCTCAATCCAGCCTCTCTGACTTTGTCTCCAAAAACTCTAACATGTGCTGTTCCTCTGATGTCCTCATTCCTGATCCTATCTATCATCGTTACTCCCAAAGAGAACCTCAACATTTTCGGTCTCCTTTCTTTTCCCCAGGGCCACTGTTTCTAAACCATACAACATCGCTGGCCTCAACACCGTCTTGTGCACTTTTCCTTTAATTTTTCCCGATACCTTCCTATCACACATCACACGGGACACTTTTCTCCAACAATTCCAACCTGCCTGCACTCGCTTCTTCACCTCTTTTCCACACGCTCCATGGCTCTGGATTGTAGAGCCTAAGTACTTAAAATCCTCCACCTTCGTTATCTCTGCCAAGCCTCTTGGGCTTGTCGTTCATACACATTTATTCTATTTTACTGTGGCTAACTTTCATTCCTCTCCTTTCCAGGGCATACCTCCACCTCTCTAGATTTTCCTGCACTTGTTTTCTGCTCTCACTACAGATCACAATGTCATCTGCAAACATCATAGTCCATGGAGATTCTTGTCTAACCTCATCTGTCAGCCTGTCCATCACCATAGCAAACAAGAAGGGGCTCAGAGCTGACCCTTGATGCAGTCCCACCTCCACCTTGAACTCTTCTGTCACACCGACAGCACACCTCACCACTGTCTTACATCTCTCATACATGTCCTGCACCATTCTCACATACTTCTCTGCCACTCCAGACTTCCTCATGCAATACCACAGTTCCTCTCTCGGCACCCTGTCATATGCGTTCTCCAGATCCACAAAGGCACAATGCAGCTCCTTCTGACCTTCTCTGTACTTCTCTGTTAATGTCCTCAAAGCAAACATTGCATCTGTGGTGCTGTTTCTTGGCATGAAACCAAACTGTTGTTCACAAATGCTGACCTCTGTACTTAGTCTAGCTTCCACTATTCTTTCCCATAACTTTATTGTATGGCTCATCAACTTTATCCCTCTGTAGTTGTCACAACTCTGCACGTCTCCCTTGTTCATAAAAATGGGCACAAGCACGCTTCTTCTCCATTCCTCCAGCATCCTCTCCTAGATACTTCCATACCTCCACCGGTATGTCATCAGGACCAACTGCCTTTCCACTCTTAATCCTCTTCAATGCCCTCCTCACTTCTCCCTGACTAATCTTTGCTACTTCCTGGTCCTCAACAGTCACCTTTTCTACTGTTTTTTCTCTCTCATTTTCCTCATTCATCAGCTCTTCAGAGGACTCTTTCCATCATCCCAGCACACTTCTGTCATCAGTCAATACATTTCCCACCCTGTCCTTAATCACTCTAACTTGCTGCATGTCCTTCCCATCTCTATTTCTCTGCTATACCAACCTGTATAAATAATTTTTTTCCTCCTTACTGTCCAACCTAGCATATAAGTCATCATACGCCCTCTGTTTAGCCTTTGACACCGCTACCTTTGCCTTACGCTGTGTCTGCCTGTACTCCTGTTTACTCTCTTCGGTTTTCTCAATGTCCCACTTCTTCTTAGCTAACCTCTTCCTTTGTACACACTCCTGCACTTCCTCATTCCACCAACAAGTCTCCTTATCTACTTTCCTTCCAGATGACACACCAAGTATTCTCCTACCTGTCTCCCTGATCACATTAGCTGTAGTTGTCCAGTTATCTGGAAGCACTTCCTGACCACCCAAAGCCTGTTTCAACTCCTCCTTGAAGACAACACGACACTCTTCCTTTTTCAACTTCCACCACTTTGTCTTCTGCTCTGCCTTTGCCTTCTTCACCTTCCTCACCATCAGCATCATCCTGCACACCACCATCCTATGCTGTTTGGCAACACTCACCCGCTACTACTTTGCAGTCACTGACTTTCTTTAAATTACATCGCCTACACAAGATGTAGTCTACCTGTGTGCTCCTACCTCCACTTTTATAAGTCACCCTATGCTCCTGTCTCTTCTGGAAGAAAGTATTCACCACAGCCATTTCCATCCTTTTTGCAAAATCTCCCAACATCTGTCCTTCTGTGTTCCTGTCCTGGATATCAAACCTATCCATCACTTCCTCGTCCCCTCTGTTTCCTGCACCAACATGTCCATTGAAGTCTGCCCCAATGACCACTCTTTCACCTCTGGGGGTACTCTGCATCACTTCATCTAACTCCCTCCAGAATCTCTCCTTCTCTTCTCGCTCACATTCTGCCTGTGGGGCATAAGCACTAACAACATTGACCATCACACCTTCAATTTCGAACTTGAGACTCATCACTCTGTCTGACACTCTTTTCACTTCGAGAACATTCCTGACAAACTCCTCCTTCAAGATGACTCCGACTCCATTTCTCTTCCCATCCACACCATGATAAAGCAGCTTAAACCCTGCTCCTATGCTTCTAGCCTTGTTACCTTTCCACCTGGTCTCCTGAACACACAGTATGTCCACCTTCCTCCTCTGCATCATGTCAGCCAGCTCTCTACCTTTTCCTGCCATAGTTCCAACGTTCAAAGTCCCTACTTTCAGTCCTAGACTCATGCCTTTCCTCTTCTCTCTCTGGCAATGGACAGGCCTCCCGCCTCTCCTTCTTCGATGTCTTCGAACAACAGTACTCCAATTTCCATCAGCACCCTGTTGGTTGACAGCACTGATGGCGGTTGTTGTTAACCCGGGCCTCGACCGATCCGGTATGTCATTCTTTCTTGTGATTCGCATAGTTTATTTAGCATTTGTTTTACGCCGGATGCCCTTCCTGACACAACCCTCTGCATTTATCCGGGCTTGGGACCGGCGTGAGGGAGACACTGGTTTGTGCCCCCCCCCTCACGGCTGCATTATATATATGTATCTTCTTTTACTTTCGGCTGCTCCCTTCAGGGGTCGCCACAGCAAATCATCCGCCTCCACCTCACCCTGTCCTCCGCATCTTCTTTTCTCACTCCAACGACCTTCATGTCTTCCTTCACCACATACATAAATCTCTTCTTTGGTCTTCCTCGAGGACTTCTGCCTGGTAGTTCCAACCTCAGCATCCTACTGCCAATATACTCACTATCCCTCCTCTGTACATGTCCAAACCATCTCAATCCAGCCTCTCTGACTTTGTCTCCAAAACATCTTACGTGGGCTGTCCCTCTGATATACTCATTTCTGATCCTATCCATCCTCGTTACTCCCAGAGAGAACCTCAACATTTTCATCTCCACGACCTCCAGCTCTGCCTCCTGCCTTTTCCTCAGCGCCACTGTTTCTAATCCATACAACATCGCTAGCCTCACCACCGTCTTGTACACTTTTCCCTTCATTCTTGCTGACACTCTCCTATCGCACATCACACCGGACACTTTTCTCCAACCATTCCAGCCTGCCTGCACACGCTTCTTCACCTCTTTTCCACACTCTCTATTGCTCTGGATTGTTGAGCCTAAGTACTTAAAATCCTCCACCTTCGTTATCTCTGCTCCCTGTAACATCACCGTTCCTCCTGGGTCCTTCTCAATCACACACATGTATTCTGATTTTCCCAGGCTAACTTTCATTCCTCTCCTTTCCAGGGCATACCTCCACCTCTCTACATTTTCCTGCACTTGGTCTCTGCTCTCACTACAGATCACGATGTCATCTGCAAACATCATAGTCCATGGAGATTCTTGTCTCACCTCGTCTGTCAGCCTGTCCATCACCATAGCAAACAAGAAGGGGCTCAGAGCTGACCCTTGATGCAGTCCCACCTCCACCTTGAATTCGTCGGTCACACCGACAGCACACCTCACCGCTGTCTTACATCTCTCATACATGTCCTGCACCACTCTAACATACTTCTCTGCCACTCCAGACTTCCTCATGCAATACCACAGTTCTTCTCTTGGCACCCTGTCATATGCTTTCCCCAGATCCACAAAGGCACAATGTAGCTCCCTCTGACCTTCTCTGTACTTCTCTATTAACATCATCAAAGCAAACATTGCATATGTGGTGCTCTTTCTTGGCATGAAGCCAAAGTGTTGTTCACAAATGCTGATCTCTGCCCTCAATCTAGCTTCCACTATTCTTTCCCATAACTTCATCATATGGCTCATCAACTTTATCCCTCTGTAGTTGCCACAACTCTGTACATCTCCCTTGTTCTTAAAAATGGGCACCAGCACACTTCTCCTCCACTCCGTCGGCATCTGCTCACTCTCTAGTACCTTGTTGAATGTTCTTGTCAGAAAATCTACTGCTACCTCTCCTAGACACTTCCATACCTCCACAGGTATATCATCAGGACCAACTGCCTTTCCATTCTTCATCCTCTTCAATGCCCTCCTCACTTCACCCTTACTGATCTTTGCTACGTCCTGCTCCTCAGTGGTCACCTCTTCTACTCTTTTTTCTCTCTCATTTTCCTCATTCATCAGCTCTTCAAAATACTCTTTCCATCTTCCCAGCACACTTCTGTCATCAATCAATACATTTCCCTCTCTGTCCTTTATCAATCTAACTTGCTGCACGTCTTTCCCATCTCTCTTTCTCTGCTGTGCCAACCTGTATAGATCATTTTCTCCCTCTTTACTATCCAACCTATCATACAAGTCATCATACGCCCTCTGTTTGGCCTTCGCCACTGCTACTTTCGCCTTACGCTGTGTCTCCCTGTACTCCGGTTTACTCTCTTCGGTCCTCACAATGTCCCACTTCTTCTTAGCTAACCTCTTCCTTTGTACACACTCCTGCACTTCCTCATTCCACCACCAAGTCTCCTTATCTACTTTCCTTCCACAGGACACACCAAGTACTCTCCTACCTGTGTCCCTGATCACATTTGCTGTGGTTGTCCAGTCATTTGGAAGCACTTTCTGGCCACCCAAAGCCTGTTTCAACTCCTCCTTGAAGAGAACACGACACTCTTCCTTTTTCAGCTTTCACCACTTTGTCTTCTGTTCTGCCTTTGCCTTTTTCACCTTTCTCACCATCAGAGTCATCCTGCACAGCACCATCCTATGCTGTTTGGCAACACTCTCACCCACTATGACTTTGCAGTCACTGACTTCCTTCAAATTACATCGCCTACACAAGATGTAGTCTACCTGTGTGCTCTTACCTCCGCTTTTATAAGTCACCCTATGCTCCTGTTTCTTCTGGAAGAAAGGATTATATATATGTATTATATATGTTATATATATGTATATGTATATGTATATGTGTGTGTGTGTGTGTGTGTGTGTGTGTGTGTCTTCTTCTTTTCCTTTCGGCTTTTCCCTTTAGGGGTCGCCACAGCAAACCATCCACCTCCATCTCACCTTATCCTCTGCATCTTCTACTCTTACTCCAACTACCTTCATGTCCTCCTTCACCACATCCATAAATCTTCTCTTTGGTCTTCTTCTCGGCTTTCTGCCTGGTAGTTCCAACCTCAGCATCCTTCTACCAATATACTCACTATCCCTCCTCTGGACATGTCTCAACCATCTCAATCTCGCCTCTCTGACGTTGTCTCCAAAAACTCTATTGAGTTGGTTTGGACATGTACGGAGGAGGGATTGTGAGTATATTGGTAATAGGATGCTGAGGCTGGAACTACCAGGCAAAAGGCCTAGAGGAAGACCAAAGAGACGATTCATGGATGTGGTGAAGGAGGACATGAAGGTCGTTGGTGTAAGAGAAGAAGATGCAAAGGATAGGGTGAGATGGAGGCAGATGATTCACTGTGGCGACCCCTGAAGGGAAAAGCCGAAAGGAAAAGAAGAATATATATATATATATATATATAAAATGTAGCCATGAGGCGGGGGGGGCACTAACCAGTGTCTCTCCCCCTTATGCCAGTCCCAAGCCCGGATAAATGCAGAGGGTTGTGACAGGAAGGGCATCCGGCGTAAAACTTCTGCCACATTTAAAAATGCAAATGATCAATACAGAATTCATACCGGATCGGTCGAGGCCCGGGTTAACATGGACATGTTGGTGCAGGCAACAGAGGGGACGAGGAAGTGATGGGCAGGTTTGGTATCCAGGACAGGAACACAGAAGGACAGATGTTGATCGATTTTGCAAAAAGGATGGAAATGGCTCTGGTGAATACTTTCTTCAAGAAGAAACAGAAGCATAGCATGACTTATGAAAGCGGAGGTAAGAGCACACAGGTAGACTACATCTTGTGTAGGCGATGTAATTTGAACGAAGTCAGTGACTGCAAAGTAGTCGTGGGTGAGAGTGTTGCCAAACAGCATAGGATGGTGCTGTGCAGGATGACACTGATGGTGAGAAAGGTGAAAAAGGCAAAGGCAGAGCAGAAGACAAAGTGGTGGAAGCTGAAAAAGGAAGAGTGTCGTGTTGTCTTCAAGGAGGAGTTGAAACAGGCTTTGGGTCGTCAGGAAGTGCTTCCAGAGGACTGGACAACCACAGCCAATGTGATCAGGGAGACCAGTAGGAGAGTACTTGGTGTGTCCTCTGGAAGGAAAGTAGATAAGGAAACTTGGTGGTGGAATGAGGAAGTGCAGGAGTGTGTACAAAAGAAGAGGTTAGCCAAGAAGAAGTGGGACATTGAGAGGACCGAAGAGAGTAAACAGGAGTACAGGGAGACACAGCGTAAGGCGAAGGTAGCAGTGTCAAAGGCCAAACAGAGGGCGTATGATGACTTGTATGATCGGTTGAACAGTAAGGAGGGAGAAAATGATCTATACAGGTTAGCACAGCAGAGAAATAGAGATGGGAAGGACGTGCAGCAAGTTAGAGTGATAAAGAACAGAGAGGGAAATGTATTGACTGATGACAGAAGTGTGCTGGAAAGATGGAAAGAGTACTTTGAAGAGCTGATGAATGAGGAAAATGAGAGGGAAAAAAGAATAGAAGGGGTGACCGTTGAGGAGCAGGAAGTAGCAAAGATTAGTAAGGGAGAAGTGAGGAGGGCATTGAAGAGGATGAAGAGTGGAAAGGCAGTTGGCCCTGATGACATACCAGTTGAGGTATGGAAGTGTCTCGGGGAGGTAGCAGTAGATTTTCTGACAAGAATATTCAACAAGGTCTAAGAAAGTGAGCAGATGCCAAAGGAATGGAGGAGAAGTGTGCTTGTGCCCATTTTTAAGAACAAGGGAGATGTACAGAGTTGTGGCAACTACAGAGGGATAAGGTTGGTGAGCCATACAATGAAGCTCTGGGAAAGAATAGTTGAAGCAAGACTAAGGGCAGAGGTCAGCATTTGTGAACAACAGTTTGGTTTCATGCCAAGAAAGAGCACCACAGATGCAGTGTTTGCTTTGAGGATGTTAATAGAGAAGTACAGAGAAGGTCAGAAGGAGCTGCATTGTGCCTTTGTGGATCTGGAGAAAGCATATGACAGGGTGCCGAGAGAAGAACTGTGGTATTGTATGAGGAAGTCTGGAGTGACAGAGAAGTATGTTAGAGTGGTGCAGGACATGTATGAGAGATGTAAGACAGCGGTGAGGTGTGCTGTCGGTGTGACAGAAGAGTTCAAGGTGGAGGTGGGACTGCATCAAGGGTCAGCTCTCAGCCCCTTCTTGTTTGCTATGGTGAAGGACAGGCTAACAGACGAGGTTAGACAAGAATCTCCATGGACTATGATGTTTGCAGATGACATCGTGATCTGTCGTGAGAGCAGAGACCAAGTGGAGGAAAATGTAGAGAGGAGGAGGTATACCCTGGAAAGGAGGGGATTGAAGGTTAGTCTGAGTAAGACAGAATACATGTGTGTGAACGACAAGGACCCAAGAGGAACTTTGAGGTTACAGGGCGCAGAGATAAAGAAGGTGGAGGATTTTAAGTACTTAGGCTCAACAATCCAGAGCAATGGAGAGTGTGGAAAAGAGGCGAAGAAGCGCGTGCAGGCAGGTTGGAATGGATGGAGAAAAGTGTCCGGTGTGATGTGTGATAGAAGAGTATCGGCAAGAATGAAGGGAAAAGTCTTCAAGACGGTGATGAGGCCAGCGATGTTGTATGGTTTAGAGACAGTGGCGCTGGGGAAAAGACAGGAGTCAGAGTTGGAGGTAGCAGAGATGAAAATGTTGAGGTTCTCTTTGGGAGTAACGAGGATGGATAGGATCAGAAATGAGTACATCAGAGGGACAGCACATGTTAGATGTTTTGGAGACAAAGTCAGAGAGGCTAGATTGAGATGGTTTGGACATGTACAGAGGAGGGAT
>CM045738.1:50849796-50854796 GCA_024760905.1 Plotosus lineatus
TTTTTTGTTTTATGAATAATAATACAACTGATTCCATACAATAAGTTACAAGAATTTATAAATAAGCTCATAACATAAATAACATATTTATTTGCTCAATGCATTTTTTTTTTCAATACAATTTTCATCTCAGGGCACACACACACACACACACACACACACACACACACACTACGGAATTTTTATTGTCACAATTCTCACGTCACATCAGGTCCCGGTTCTGTTCCTTTCCCTTCGGACCTTTCTCTGGTTCTGGCCTGTCGGTAATCGCCACAGATATGGCACATGTCCAGCATGACAAGTTCGATTGGCCTTGAGAATAGCTAGAAGATTTCTCACCACCCCTCAGCAGTCAGGAAACTGAAAACTCGTAGACACACTTTTGTTTTTTTTCAGAGAAAAACTTTGTGAATATAAAATACTCAAATTATTAAATCCGCATTACAGCCTGCAGAAAAATCTAATAAATCCATTTAGAACATAAACCACATTCCATATTTTGGACATACCAGGTTTTGGCTCAAGCGATATCCAACACACACACACACACACACACACACACACACACACACACACACACACACACACACACACACATTCTAAAATAAGATTGTCTGGTTGTGTTGTATTGTTGAATATAATAGGTCAGGAGATGTCGATTAATTTTCTGTAACCGCGGCTCTGATGGTAATGCCGACTGTAATTCGAATCAAAGGTTTATTTACGGTTTCTTGAGTAATTGCTTATTCACAAGGACTTATTTGGCAGTTCCACCATATAATCCATGAGTAATAAATGAGTGAGTGAACAAAGCACAATACACAGTTGTTGGATGAGGTTTCATGTAATCCGATGGTTATATAACATTTAAGGAAGGAGTCTCCAGTGTCGACACTTTGTGATAGTTTTGTATATATATATATATATTTATATATATATAGTGTTATTTCTGCCAGGACACAGAGGAGAAGCTGCTTTCTGTTTATTCAAGAGTATGAACAGCTGGTGTTATTTGTTGTTTATTTGAAGAAAGAAAAAAACAGAGTGAGAGCCGTAAATGAAAACATGAACTGTTTTATCTCGTGGACGCGTCACAACATTCAATATAACGATTAAAACAATTACAACCTTTCCGATTAAGAAATAAAAATCTTAATATTGTCAAATTTATAAGATATTATAAGGTATAAGAATAAAACAATGTGGGGTATCCATTCACTCAGTTATTTTCTGAACCGTTTAATCTGAGCGGAGTCGCGGCGAGGCCAAAGCCTGTCTTGGCCGACTCTGAGTGAAGCCGGGCTCCAGTTTGCCAATCCATTGCAAGACTCACACACACACACACACACACACACACACACACACACACACACACACACACACACACACACACTAACCGCTAGCAGTCAGGAACAAGCTGGTCTAATGTAGCCGTTTTTGGCTTGTGTGAGGAAACCACAAAACCCTGAGCGAACCCACACATTCAAACTTCACAGAGAAACGCCCTCGCCATGCCTGGTCATAGTTACCATACTTCGCTCTTAACAAGCTAGCGATCCCCCTCTCACGCTTTCTCTCACTCGCTCTCATTCTCACTCTCCCCTCTCACTTGTTCTCACTCACCCTCTATCTCTCTCACTCTTTCTTTCACTCTCACACCCTCTCTCACTGTTTCTCATTCACCCTCTCTCACACTCTTTCTCATTCACTTTCTCTCTCTCTCTCTCTCTCTCTCTCTCTCTCTCTCTCTCTCTCTCACTCTCTCATGCTCACTCTCACTCTCCCCTCTCACCCTTTCTCATTCCCCTCTCTCTCACTCTTTCTCTCATGCTCACTCTCACTCTCCACTCTCACTCTGTCTCATTTACTTTCTCTCTCTCTTACTCTTTCCCTCACTCTCACTCTCCACTCTCACTCTCCACTCTCACTCTCTCTCTCTCTTTCTCTCTCTCTCTCTCGTTCTCTCTCTCATGCTCACTCTCACTCTCCCCTCTCACTCTTTCTCATTCACTGTCTCTTTCTCTCTCTCTCTCATTCTCCCATCTCACTCTTTCTCATTCACCCTCTCTCACTCTCACTGTTTCTCATTTACCCTCTCACTCTTTCTCTTGTTCACTCTTTCTCTCACTCTCTCCTCTCACACTTTCTCATTCACCATCTCTCTCACTCTTTCTCTCATGCTCACTCTCACTCTCCCCTCTCACTATTTCTCATTCACTATCTCTTTCTCTCTCACACTCTTTCTCTCACTCTCTCACTATCTTTCCCTCTCATTCACTCTCTCTCTCTTGCTCTTGCTCTCTCATTCACCCTCTCTCGCTCTCTCGCTCTCTCTCTCTCTCTCTCTCTCTCTCTCTCTCTCTCTCTCTCTCTCTCTCTCTCTCCCTATCTCCGTCTCTTTCTGTCTGTCCGTTTTTCTCCCTCATTGTCTCATTCACGCCCCCTTTCTTTCTTTCTTTCTCTTTGAGAATGAACACAGGGGGAAAAAACACATTTCATGAATTAAACAACTGAATCGTGTTACTATCTGTGATGCTAATTTTCGCTTGCTATCTGAATAAACACAGGAAGCAAATCCATGTTGACACAGATAGATGTAGCGTCTGTTTTCTGCGGAGCTTCCTGCTCATGTAAAGGTCACGAAGCCATGAGCTCGATTTTGTTGTCACGTCTGCGCTCACGTCCCTACACGGGAAACCCAACACGTTCTTGTGTTGAAAACTTTCTTGTTTATTATGGTTTTAATTCTTGAGCAAAAAATGTGTTTTGAATATCATTGAAAATTCAGTGAATTCTACTTTTCTGAAAATAATTCTGTTTTTGTACTGAAAATGAATGCAAATAAATAAATGAAAATAAATTCCGCTTTTAGTTAGTGCTGAAATATTTCTAATAATTAATGATAAGTAATCCCTTTTTTTAATTGAACGGTTTGATGAGCCATGTGTGGATGAGCCATTTGGTTTGAAATTCGTTAGGAGCCTTCGCAGCTTCTACAGGTTTGTTTGGTTCTCGGTGGAGAAGAAGTGCTTTGTGGTCGGTGATTTAAAGAAGGGAAGAGCGAAGCCGTTACCGTATTTTGGCCGATGGCCCTGCTGTGATGTTGAAGTGTGCAGTGAATGGCACACGACTCAGAATGTCATGGCAGTAAACTGCGCTGTTGTCTGCTTTTAAACATGCGGTCACGCTTCCATTCGAATCGTCTTCATATTAATCAGAAAAAATATTTCTGATTTTACTTTTAAAGGGATCAGATTTGTAGGGTCTCTCTCTGAAGTCCTTGCAGGTTCGGCTGAATTAAATGCTGAATTAAAAGCTTTGTTTTGTGTGTGTGTGTGTGTGTGTGTGTGTGTGTGTGTGTGTGTGTGTGTGTGTGTGTGGCAGGATGAAGGCCTCTGAGGGCACGACTAACAGTAAAAATCAATGCTGCACGGCTCCCTCCTCACTGAGCATTAAAGGCTAGAGTTTCAGCACACAGTGACACTGTGCAAATGAAAAATTAAAATGATGTGCCCTTCACCCTGACACACACACACACACACACACACACACACACACACACACACACACACACACACACACACACACACACACAGCAGTAGCAGTAGCAGCAGCAGCACCAATACCTGCACATACAATGCACTAGGTGTATTTATCAGAAAGAATAAATGACAGACATTAAAGTTATTGAACTCAATTATTCTCTCTCTCTGTGTGTGTGTGTGTGTGTGTGTGTGTGTGTGTGTGTGTGTGTGTGTGTGTGTGTGTGTGTGTGTGTGTGTATGTTGATGTTGAAATTTAGGGTTCAGATAGAGTTTAGGGTTCAGGAGAAGTTCAGGGTTCAGGGCTCAGGGTTCAGAGTTTAAGGTAAATGTTGGGGTAAGCTATTTAGTTGTGATGGTTAAGTTTAAGGGGTACAGAGTGCATTATGCCACAAGTTTGTGTGTGTGTGTGTGTGTGTGTGTGTGTGTGTGTGCAAGAGAGAGAGAGCACGAGAGAGAGAATGAGAGAGAAAGAGAGAGAGAGAGAGAGAGAATGAAAGAGAAAGAGAGAGAGAGAGAGAGAGAGAGAGAGAATGAAAGAGAGAGAGAGAGAGAGAGAGAGAGAGAGAGAGAGAGAGAGAGAGAGAGCGCTCATCAGTCCTCCAGTTTCCCAGCAGCAGGGTTTCTGTGTGGAGTTTCTATGTTGTGCTTGCATGGGTTTTCCCTTAAAATAAATAAATATATCACAGTGCTGTGATGAGCATTTTTTTACAGGGACGTTTATTTCCTGTTTTAGGAAGTGTCTCAGGTGTCGGTACTCTGTAACCGTTGGTACGTTTTTCCCACACTTCCAGGTCGAGGTGTTCATCCTCGTGGTTTATTCATTAACATGACAAGATGCATCTTTTGTCTTTTTATGTTTAAAAGAAAGCTTGGTGTAGGATCGACTCACATAATTCCACAATATTACAGAACGCTTCCCTGATTAACGAATGGACGAGTGGAATCAGTAGAGCGCTTCCTGTGGAATATTCGGAATAAAGCATTTCCCTAGCGGCTCATCAGGCCCGTGTTTATCCCCGGTTCCCATAGCGAGTTCGACTCCTCCTGGATGGGACGCTGGTCCATCGCCGGTCACCTTCCCAGTATATTTTACTGGTACCATTTATAATGCTGGGTGAACAGAGGCACACTTGTGGTTGAGACCTTGCGCAAGAGAGAGCAAGGGAGCAGGGAGTCTTAGCACAGTCAGGGTCTAGCTGGGATTCGAACACACAACCTCCCGATCATGAGCGCAGCACCCTAACCACTACACCACCGGCCCCACAAATATACCCAGAGTCTACAACAATTTTTTTATAAAGAAGAAAGTTTTATGATTTTGTACACAGTGTAACCAGCCTTCTTCTGATTTTGCCCACAAAACACGGTTAGACCCGGAAGAACCCAGCGGTTTGATGGTGAGCTGCATCGTACTAATTTATGCATCGTTATTGAGGATCCATCCCATAACTTCTT
>CM045738.1:50859796-50872296 GCA_024760905.1 Plotosus lineatus
CACACACACACACACACACACACATATTATGTTTCCTGTTGGATGTCAAATCTGAGCCTGTATGTGTGTGAGTGAGTGTGTGTGTGTGTGTGTGTGTGTGTGTGTGTGTGTGTGTGTGTGTGTGTGTGTGTGAAGGAGTGTGGTGTATATGGGTGTGTGTGTTTGTGTTTGTAAAAGAGTGTGCGTGTGCGTGTATACATGTGAACATCTGTGTAAAGGAGTGTGGTGTGTGTGTGTGTGTGTGTGTGTAAGTGTGAAGGAGTGTGTGTGTGTGTGTGAAGCAATGTGTGTGTATGTGTGTCTGTACGTGAAACAATGTGTGTATGTATGTGTGTATGTGTGCGTTTGTATGTATGTTTGTGTGTGTGTATGTGTCTATGTATATGTGTATGTATCTGTATGTGTGTGTTTGTATGTATGTGTCCATGTGTGTATGTGTGCATTTGTGTGTGTGTGTGTGTATGTGTGTGTGAAGCAGTATGTGTGTGTATGTGTATGTGAAGCAGTGTGTGTGAAGCAGTGTGTGTGTGTGTGTGTGTGTGTGTGTGTGTGTGTGTGTATGTCTGTGCGCGTGTGATGGAGTGTGGTGTGTCTGTGTGTGTGTGTGTGTGTGTGTGTGTGAGTGTGAAGGAGTGTGTGTGTGTGAAGCAATGTCGGTGTGTATATGTGTGTATGTGTGCGTTTGTATCTCTGTTTGTCTGTGTGTGTGTGTGTGTGTGTGTGTGTGTGTGTGTGTGTGTCCATGTATATGTATGTGTGCGTGTGTATGTATCTGTATGTGTGTGTTTGTATGTATGTGTCCGTGTGTGTATGTGTGCATTTGTGTGTGTGTGTGTGTGTGTGTGTTTGTGTGTGTGAAGCAGTATGTGTGTGTATGTGTATGTGAAGCAGTGTGTGTGTGTGTGTGTGTGTGTGTGTGTGTGTGTGTGTGTCTGTGCATGTACGTGAAGCAGTGTGTGTATGTTTGTGTGTGTGTGTGTGTGTGTGTGTGTGTGTGTGTGTGTGTGTGTGTGTGTGTGTGTGTGCGTGTATGTGAAGCATTGTGTGTGTGTGTGTGTGTGTGTGTGTGTGTGTGTGTGTGTGAAGCAATGTGTGTGTGTGTGTGTGTGTGTGTGTGTGTGTGTGTGTGTGTGTGTGTGTGTGTCTGATAAAACAGGTGGAAATGTTGCCTGCTGCTTGAATTATCTACATGTTTGGTTATTTATAGTTGGACCCCGGGTGTCTCTCACAGAGTCAGCCTTATGTGTGTTTGTTTAGTTGGTTGATTGTGGAGCAGCATAACTTTGGTGAATCCTGCACTTCCTGTCATATCAGACTGAATTCAGCACCCCGGGGTTGGTGCGGGTTTCGTATTTTCATAGTGGACACACCGTGTGTTGTTGGAGCAGTGGATCACGTGACCAGCTGATTCTGAGATTAAAATGTCATGACTGTCTGAAAGGTACTGTTAGGCTCAAAAACTTAATCTGCGCCCGGAAGTAAAACTACTGATTGGGGATCACATCATTTTCCTGTTACTTCTTCATTCCAGCTGCGTTCGGTCCATCACCGCGTGTGGATGGGCAGCCTAAGAAAAACAGTAAAGGCGTTTTTTTTACTGGAAATGATTTCATGCATAAACCCTTCTATCTGCTGCTGTTTAACACAATCAGACACATTCACATACTGAAACTGTCCGGCCAGATTTAGGGAAAGGAGGGTCTTTGGCACTGTGTGCAGGAGGCAGGACATGATGAAAAAATGGATTTCACAAAATTTTGTTTCGAGCACATCAAAGATGGCGGAGAAGTACATGCATTAATGTAAATACTGCATGCGTTTGGGTGTACAGTATCTATAGATCATGGAGATCTGTATACAAGCAGGTGGTAAAGAGTCCAGAGTGGCTCCAGTCAGACAACTGTATTATTCCGGGTTCACTGGTCACATGATAGGAATGTCGTCAGTCTTCTTCTTATTTTCCTTTCGGCTGTTCCCTTCAGGGGTCACTACAGTGAATCATCTGCCTCCATCTCATCCTATCCTCTGCATCTTCTTCTCTTACACCAACTGCCTTCATCTCCTCCTTCACCACATCCATAAATCTTCTCTTTGGTCTTCCTCTCGGCCTTCTTCCTTGTAATTCCAACCTCAGCATCCTACTACCAATATACTCACTATCCCTCCTCTGTACATGTCCAAACCATCTCAATCTAGCCTCTCTGACTTTGTCTCCAAAACGTCTTACATGTGCTGTCCCTCTGATGTCCTCATTCCTGATCCGATCCATCCTCGTTACTCCCAAAGAGAACCTCAACATTTTCATCTCTGCTACCTCCAGCTCTGCCTCCTGTCTTTTCACCAGGGCCACTGTCTCTAAAACATACAACATCGTTGGCCTCAACACCGTCTTGTACACTTTTCCTTTCATTCTTGCCAATACCTTTCGATCACACATCACACCGGACACTTTTTTCCAACCATTCCAACCTGCCTGTGCAGGTTTCTTCACCTCTTTTCCACACTCTCCATTGCTCTGGATTGTTGAACCAAAGTACTTAAAATCCTCCACCTTCTTTATCTCTGCTCCCTGTAACCTCACCGTTCCTCTTGGGTCCTTGTCGTTCACACACATGTATTCTGTCTTACTGAGGCTAACCTTCATTCTCCCAAAGAGAACCTCAACATTTTCATCTCTGCTACCTCCAGCTCTGCCTCCGGTCTTTTCCTCATTGCCACTGTTTCTAAACCACATAGGAACATCATCAATGCACCCACTTATTCACTGTGAATCCTCAGGAACAAAACCTGCTATATTTACAGATTCACTCAGATATTACACTCCCTTAGTTCTCAATGAAATGTAAATGGAAGTGTAAAGTCGGGTTAATGTCAGGTCCAATGAGAGACATCGGCATTCTGACCTACGGCTGTCCAAGTCTGTCTTCCTTTCGACTTTTTCCCTTTTACTCGGGAGTCACCACAGCAAATCATCTGATTCGCACGTTTGATTTGGCAGAGGTTTTTACGTCAGATGCCCTTCCTGTCACAACCTTTTAGCGCGGGACAGAAACACACTGACGACTTTGCAGCTCCTCTTTACGAAAGTCAGCAATGGTTCTTTTACATCAACCTCTCACCATAGACGGTGACAGACATGGCCCGCCTTTGAGAACCCAGTTAGCTGCACTGGGGGGGGGGACAGTGACAACCTTGTGGAAAGTGGGACTCGAACCCCCAACCTTTGGATCACCACAGGGCCCCTGTGGTTGTCTAGTGGATAGGGTGCTGGATCGCTGATCCAAAGGTTGGGGGTTGAAAAGGCGGGCCATGTCTGTCACTGTCTATGGTGAGAGGTTGATGTAAAAGAACCATTGCTGACTTTGGTAAAGAGGAGCTGCAAAGTCGTCAGCGTGTTTCTGTCCCTTGCTAAAAAGGGTTGTGACAGGAAGGGCATCCGACGTAAAAACCTCTGCCAAATCAAACGTGCGAATCAGATGATTCACTGTGGCGACTCCCGAGGAAAAGGGAAAAAGTTGAAAGGAAGACAGACTGTCTGAGTGATGTCTGCAAATGGCTTAATTAAAGGAGAGACATGATGCTTTTACCAATTTTTTGAACCATAAATGCTGTTACTATGTACAATAGAAGTGTTAGATCATATCAGAGTGTTAAATAATGGTACATTTTTTAAAATGTTTAAAATTTTCTCTTTGGGCTCTTTATAAACACAAAGATTACATCTTTTCCTGTGGAAACACTGTTGCATCATACCATACTGAGCCTTCTGACTAGCTGGCCTCCATATACTGTACAACGATATCTATACCCATCCAGGTCCGCCTCCCAGCATGGCCCTTTCAGGCAACCAATGAGAGCAGAGCAGAAGCAAAACAGAATATCAGCAGTGTGAAGGGGAAGTGGGGGGGCAGCTTCCTGAAGAACTGTAGAGTTTTTTGAATTAGGAACTATACTTTAGTGATCTGTTCGTGTCTCAAATGAAAAATAAAAATCTGAAAATGTAGATAATATCCAACCTTTAAAAACCCCCACATGGATCTCGAGTGGCGCATGGAGAAAGTGCATGACTATTATCCAGGAGATCGAAAGTTTGAATCCGGTTTAATGCCACAGCTCTCCGTGACCGGGAGTCCATGGGAGCGGATTGGATGAGCTCTCATGGGAGGGGATGGCATACGCTCACCTCCCTGTCACTCACAGCGATTGCCAGCCAACATGGGCATCTGTGAGCTCATTAGTACGAGGGGGCGTATAGCGCTTTCCCTCCAAGTGTGTTACGTATGCACCGATTTTCAAAATAAGGCGGGTGTTTAGCAGCTTATGTCACAGAGGGTGTGCGTGCGTGTTTTTGCCCGTCGGTGGTGATCATGTGATAAGGAAGGTGCTACCTGATGGGTGGGAACTGGATACGAATAAATTAAGGGAGAAATGGGGGGAACGCACATGTACAGACACTCCCCGACTTACGTTTTTAATTGGTTCCAGATGGCCGAACATAAGTTGAAAGTGAACGTAAGTTGTTACAGTGACGTATGACGTATGACATGTGACGTATGATGCTCATACTGTACTATACAGCCATAAATACCATTACTATATCATAAAACACCCCTAAATCAATTATTATAAACATAACATGTAAAATAATATCAAATATATCAAATAATATCAACATTTATTTCAAATAAATTAAATTCAAGCAAAATATTTTCAAATTGATAAATTTTAATCAAATTCACTCATCAAATATCAAATACAGTATCAAATATAACCTTTAACATTCTCTATGATGCGATCTTTCTGCTTGTAAATGGTTCCGATGGTCGGGATGGTCACATGACATGAAGCTGAGCCGACTCACTTTACATGAAGCTTAAAACAGCCAATCAACGCTTACAATATTTGAGGCGCTCAATACCGAAAGTAGTGCACTTGCTGAAAGTAGTTTGCTTGCTTGAAACAAAGCGCGGGTTATACGGACTTCCGGTCTTTTAAGTGAGCAAGGGCGCCGTTGAACTTGTTTAGTACTCAGCCTGCACTGATGTGAATCACCAGCAGTGAATCTTTCTTTTGTGGATTCAGGTTTTCATTCATTTTACAACTGTCTTTGCTGAACTGAGTATGCATGGTAGATTGTGCTGATCTGAGCAGATCGTTAATTCATCTGTGTGTATGAGACTTGCACCCATGCTAGTAGGCTTACACTTCTGACCCACCATATTTGCTTAGCGTTACAAAAGTCCACAAAACAGTGTAAACACAAAGGGTAACACTGTATATAAATGATATATATATATAGAAGGAGGGGCACGTTCAGTCTGTTGTATGTAAACAATGGATGCAGCGTCATTATGTGATTGTGTCATTATGTCAGCGTACTACGTAGGTACATCTAAACTCAAAATTTGACTTAAAAAAAAAACAAACAAAAAAACCTGTAAAATCGAAAAAACGTAAAACGGATGAACGTAAGTCAGGGAGTAACGAGGTTTTGTGATATATCTCATGAAGTGGAGTCACCATCATCACGCAGAATTTGATTCAGATTGTTTTTAACATGCTGAAGTGTTACCCACTTTTCTGCCTCATTTGAATATTTGATTCTGATTGTTCAATAACACTATTTGTAAGCTGAATCAGCTTTCAGACGGACACCACAGTTCGACACTGTAGCCTAATAGCTTGATTTGTTCTTCTCTGACCATAACACCTTTTTCCATTTAGCCTTAGAATCTTCAAGCTATGCTTTGGTGAAGCTCCGTGGAGCATTTGTGATATTATCGTCACACACACACACACACACACACACACACACACACACACACTGACTGACCACACTCTTTATTCCACAAATTCCTGTAACCGCATGAAAGTTGCCATGGGCTTCAAGGTGCCTTGCTGCCCAGTTTTCTTCTGGGCCCATTGAGCGCGGTACAATGACCCGTTTCGTGAAGCGTCCTATTTCCAATTTTTGATTATAGATGCTACTGTGCCCTCGGGAATAGATTAATAAAACTTTTTTAAAATATTTGACCTGTCCTCAACTTTAACTATGAGATCCTTTGGCAGTTCCTTGTAAGCCATAGTTGATTGTTTGCCATGTTACTATTATTTTTTTATTAAGCTGGTCTCAGTTGCAATGAGTAAATACAGCTGGAACTATATTTTGAGGGCATCTTTATTACTGCAGCCTACAAAACAAAAAATACAGATATTTTGAAGGGGTGATTCTTTTCGATATCCCTGCATTAGAGCAAGCACATTGATTATAAACCTGTGGCGTCTGTTGTACAGGAAAGCACGTTGGGTGCATAAACACGCCACTAGTGATCGAGGTTTGAAAGACTTTTCCTCCCGATCCCTCACTCCAACATTCCACACATTCAAATCTCCTGGTCTTAGTAAGACAGACCAAGAGACCAAGGACAAGAGCAAGAGGGAGGTAAAGTGGCATGAGGTGTGAGGGGGGATGTGAGTAGGACGAACAAGAGAAAAGAAAGAAAGAGAGAAACAAAACACTTTTAGATGCAGCTTTTCCTTTGGTGCGGTCTGAGCCTCAGGGCTGTAGGGACAGAGAAAGAGGGAGGACTCAGGTTACACACACCTCACTCTCTCTCACACACACAAAGAGAGAGAGAGAGAGAGAGAGAGAGAGAGAGAGAGGGAGGGGGGGGGGTTCTTCGAGAAAAAAGTGAGTGAAGAGACATGGAGACATTGCTGAGCTCTGTGTGTGTATCTCCCTGACTGATCAGAACCGTTAACATTATTTTTCGTTCATTCATTATACTTGATTATTTCCTGATTATATTCACGTGGTGGCTGGTGCCCATCTCAGCCGATCATGGGTGAGGGCTGGGTACATTCTGAACAGCTCGCCAGAGTGTCGCAGGGCCAACACACACATAACCATTCGCACTCGCACCTATGGCTGATTTGGAACAGCTGAGTAGCCTACTGTACATGTTCTTGGATCGTGGGAGGAAACCGGAGTACTCGGAGGAAACCTGAACAGGGCTGCTGGGGAGCAGATTCTACAGAGAAATGTCCCAAGCCCGGGAATCAAACCCAGAACCTTCTGGCTGCATTGTGGACATGCTAACCACTGCATCACTGTGCTGCCTGATTCTCTCTCTCTGGGTTTGCAGTTAGAATTTCTATCAAATTCATATAAAATTACATTTCACAGATAAAACGCGGCTGGAGAAGAATTCACTCTGTCCACACAGACTCACTCTCACTACATTCATCTGCAAGAGTTGGTCCACGATTGGCCTTTTAGACAGTGCTCCCACTTATGTTTATATTCGACTAATAAAAACGAACACTGGTTGCTCCGGCCGTGCGACACCCAAGTGTTTACTTCTGCACTGAGACTGTAACGAGGAAAGTGTGAGCAAAGTGTGAGCCGTGAGTCGTATTCGAAAACACTGAATTCAGAACAATACAGTATGGTGTGGGCAGGGTGTGGTCGCGAGCACGTCTGCTTCACTGCATGAAGGTTCCGGGTTGGAGTCCCGGGCTCTGGGAGGTTGTTTTTGTGTGGCGTCTGCATGGTTTCCCTGCACTCGTGTCGACTTCTTCTGGGTATTCCGGTTTCATTCCACAGGCCAAAGACATACAATGGAGACGAAGCTACTGGCTGTTCCAAGGTGCTCCTCGCTGTGAGTGTGTCAGTCCTGCGATTGAATCCCAAACCATTCAGAGTCGGCTGAGACAGGATCCACACTCCACATGACCCTAACAGGTTAATTAATGGATGAATACAATTTCTTTACTTCATAAACCAGAAAGACCTGTAACTCTCTCTCTCTCTCTCTCTCTCTCTCTCTCTCTCTCTCTCTCTCTCTCTCTCTCTCTCTCTCTCTTTTTTCACGTCCTCATCCTCTTCCAGTCTGCAGGTCCATAAAAGGTCAGGATTTGTTGGTCAGGATGTGCTGATTTTAGAGTTAAATATTTATTTCATTATTCAGTCAAATCAGACATTTCCACCGATTTCTTTAAAGTTATGATCCCGAGTGACACAGACTCGTGTAAAACCCTCGATTATGTTCACAGCTGCCAGCGAGGAAACCTTGAGAAGAATGTTAAGGAGGAAACCTGAGAAAAGTCAGGAATTTTAAAGCGTGCCTCCTCTGGTCGACTCAGGACGGTGTGTTTCGGGCCGTCCGTCGACTCTCGGCAAATACACAAGAAATCAGAATTCACTTTCTGCTGGAGATTTTTATGTATTATTATTATTATTATTATTATCATTAATAATAATAATAATAATAATAATAATAATAATAAACAGAATACCATAACTATTTGTGTGAGCACAGAGTAGGTTTATGTAATTTTGAGAAAAAGCTTCATAAAACTGTTTTTAACATTGATAGAAACTTAAGTTCAGATGAACGAAGACTGGGACTGGTTCAGATTCGGGTTTTGGCGGCTCAGCCATTTATAAATATGTCAAAGATATCAAAAATATCATTCTAATGTAAAGCTAAATGATGAAAATCTGTCGAAGCCTTATAGTCTTAAAAACCGTTTTAAATTTCCTATGATAAATTTCATGAGTGTACAATATACAATCATATGCACAAACTGTGCTGATTTATTGTGTGTGTGTGTGTGTGTGTGTGTGTGTGTGTGTGTGTGTGTGTGTGTGTGTGTGTGTGTGTGTGTAATTTTTGGTTGATGTTCTAAAAGACAATTCAGGTCCGGACTGAGCACATTATTTAACAAGCACCTGGACATCTGGGAAGCAATTCATCATTTAATTAAATGCAGCTGAAACCTGGCCCCGTTAATGAGATTAATTTAAATAATTAACGAGCTGCTGACACAAGCACGAGGCCTCATTAATAATTCAGTGCCATTTTTTTTTGTTGGCTCCAATCAGTGGGGAAAGGGCCACTTTAATGCTAGAGTGCTTTTTTATATAAAGTTTCAGTTTATAATCTAGTGCACACACACACACACACACACACACACAAACTGAGAGAGACATCAAACACACTTGGACTTATGCGCGATGCATCTACATGCACTCTCTGAAATGGAGGTGTGCCTGGTGTAGACAGGTGTCCAGTTTCTTTCTGTGTCATCATCCAGGCCCCCCCCACCCCCACCCCCCCATACAATTGCTCTGACCTGAGTGCGCGTACACACACATCACGTTGGCATGGAAACAGTGGAATAAGACAAGCATAGTGAGAAAAAATTTATGTAAGCTTTCACTGCTGGGCTCTTGAGCAAGGCCCTTGACCCCCAGCTGTTCAGTGGTATAACAATGATAAATGTAAGGTGCTCTGGATAAAAGTGTCTGGACGATGCTGTAAATGTAAATATGAGTATATACCTGGGTTCAAAATATTTTCTTCTCTTTCACTTTTCAAACTTTATTTTAGACATTCAAAGGCACACGTGGAATCAGTCCAGGCACTGATGGTACACAGTGCGTTCTATTCTGAGTGGGTGTGTCCTCTTAGTCTTTCTTCCTCTTCTCTGACCTGCAGAAAGGACCATTTCTGGGAGACCATTTCTTACACCTCCCTGGGGCATTTTGAAGAGTGTGTGTGTGTGTGTGTGTGTGTGTGTGTGTGTGTGTGTGTGTGTGTGTGTGTGTGTGTGTGTGTGTGTGTGTGTGTGTGTTACATGGGAAGATTAAATAATTATGCAGGATTCATTCTTCTTCTTCTTCTTTCTCTTTCGGCTGTTCCCTTCAGGGGTCGCCACAGCAAATGATCTGCCTCCATCTCTCCCTATCTTCTGCATCATCTACTCTTACTTCAACGACCTTGATGTCCGCCTTCACCACATCCATAAATCTTCTCTTTGGTCTTCCTCTTGGCCTTCTGCCTGGTAGTTCCAACCTCAACATCCTACTACCAATATACTCACTATCCCTCCTCTGTACATGTCCAAACCATCTCAATCTGGCCTCTGTGACTTTGTCTCCAAAACATCTAACATGTGCTGTCCCTCTGATGTACTCGTTTCTGATCCTATCCATCCTCGTTACTCCCAAAGAGAACCTCAACATTTTCATCTCTGCTACCTCCAACTCTGACTCCTGTCTTTTCCCCAGGGCCACTGTCTCTAAACCATACAACATCGCTGGCCTCATCACCGTCTTGTACACTTTTCCTTTCATTCTTGCCGAAGCCTGCACGCGCTTCTTCACCTCTTTTCCACACTCTCCATTGCTCTGGATTGTTGAGCCAAAGTACTTAAAATCCTCCACCTTCTTTATCTCTGCCCCCTGTAACCTCACCGTTCCTCTTGGGTCCTTGTCGTTCACACACATGTATTCTGTCTTACTGAGACTAACCTTCATTCCCCTCCTTTCTAGGGCATACCTCCACCTCTCTAGATTTTCCTCCACTTGTTCTCTGCTCTCACTACATGTCAAGATTGTCATCTCATCTGCAAACATCATAGTCCTTGGAGCTTCTTGTCTAACCTCATCTGTTAGTCTGTCCATCACCATAGCAAAAAAGAAGGGGCTGAGAGCTGACCCTTGATGCTGTCCCACCTCCACCTTGAACTCTTCTGTCACACCGACAGCACACCTCACCACTGTCTTACATCTCTCATACATGTCCTGCACCACTCTAACATACTTCTCTGCCACTCCAGACTTCCTCATACAATACCACAGTTCTTCTCTCAGCACCCTGTCATATGCTTTCTCCAGATCCACAAAGGCACAATGCAGCTCCTTCTGACCTTCTCTGTACTTCTCTATTAACATCCTCAAAGCAAACACTGCATCTGTGGTGCTCTTTCTTGGCATGAAACCAAACTGTTGTTCACAAATGCTGACCTCTGCCCTTAGTCTAGCTTCCTCTATTCTTTCCCATAACTTCATTGTATGGCTCATCAACTTTATGCCTCTGTCGTTGCTACAACTCTGCATGTCTCCCTTGTTCTTAAAAATGGGCACAAGCACACTTCTCCTCCATTCCTCCGGCATCCTCTCACTCTCTAAGACCTTGTTGAATATTCTTGTCAGGAAATCTACTGCTACCTCCCCTAGACACTTCCATACCTCAACTGGTATGTCATCAGGGCCAACTGCCTTTCCATTCTTCATCCTCTTCAATGCCCTCCTCACTTCTCCCTTACTAATCTTTGCTACTTCCTGGTCTTCAACGGTCACCCCTTCTACTCTTTTTTCTCTCTCATTTTCCTCATTCATTAGCTCTTCAAAGTACTCTTTCCATCTTCCCAGCACACTTGTGTCATCAGTCAATACATTTCCCTCTCTCTCTGTTATCACTCTAACTTGCTGCACGTCTTTCCCGTCTCTATTTCTCTGCTGTGCTAACCTGAATAAATCATTTTCTCCCTCCTTACTGTCCAACCTATCATACAAGTCATCATGCGCCCTCTATTTGGCCTTTGACACCGCTACCTTCGCCTTACGCTGTGTCTCCCTGTACTCCTGTGTACTCTCTTTGGTCCTCTCAATGTCCCACTTCTTAGCTAACCTCTTCTTTTGTACACACTCCTGCACTTCTTCATTCCACCACCAAGTTTCCTTATCTACTTTCCTTCCAGAGGACACACCAAGTACTCTCCTACCGGTCTCCCTGATCACATTGGCACTGGTTGTCCAGTCATCTGGAAGCACTTCCTGACTACCCAAAGCCTGTTTCAACTCCTCCTTGAAGACAACACGACACTCTTCCTTTTTCAGCTTCCACCACTTTGTCTTCTGCTCTGCCTTTGCCTTTTTCACCTTTCTCACCATCAGCGTCATCCTGCACACCACCATCCTATGCTGTTTGGCAACACTCTCACCCACTACTACTTTGCAGTCACTGACTTCCTTCAAATTACATCGCCTACACAAGATGTAGTCTACCTGTGTGCTCCTCCCTCCACTTTTATAAGTCACGCTATGCTCCTGTTTCTTCTTGAAGAAAGTATTCACCACAGCCATTTCCATCCTTTTTGCAAAATCGATCAACATCTGTCCTTCTGTGTTCCTGTCCTGGATACCAAGCCTGCCCATCACTTCCTCGTCCCCTCTGTTGCCTGCACCAACATGTCCATTGAAGTCTGCACCAATGACTACTCTTTCACCTCTGGGGGTACTCTGCATCACTTCATCTAACTCACTCCAGAATCTCTCCTTCTCTTCTAGCTCACATCCTGCCTGTGGGGCGTAAGCACTAACAACATTGACCATCACGCCTTCATTTCTAACTTGAGACTCATCACTCTGTCTGACACTCTTTTCACTTCTAGAACATTCCTGACAAACTCCTCCTCCAAGATGACTCCTACTCCATTTCTCTTCCCATCCACACCATGATAAAACAGCTTAAACCCTGCTCCTAAGCTTTTAGCTTTGCTACCTTTCCACCTGGTCTCCTGAACGCACAGTATGTCCACCTTCCTCCTCTGCATCATGTCAGCCAGCTCTCTGCCTTTTCCTTGCATAGTTCCAACATTCAAAGTCCCTACTCTCAGTCCTAGGCTCATACCTTTCCTGTTCTCTCTCT
>CM045738.1:50877296-50879796 GCA_024760905.1 Plotosus lineatus
GCGTGCACACACTAACACACTCACATGCACACACTCACTCCCAGACTCACACACACACACACACACACATGCACACACTCACAGACACACACTCACTCACACACACTCACATGCACACACTCAAAGACACACACACAAACACTCACAGTCACATACTCCCACACACGCACTCACGTGCACACACACACACACACACACACACACACACACACGTGAATACACACTCGCACACACTCATACACACATTCACATGCACACACTCACAAACGCACGCTCACACACTCACATACTCACACAAACACATGCTCACATGTACACACACACATACTCACACACACTCACGTGCACACACTAACACACTCACATGCACACACTCACACACACACACACACTCACAGAAACACATGCAAACACTCACAGACACACACTCACTCACCCACACTCACACACACTCACAGACACACTCAAAGACACACACACAAACACTCACAGACACACACACACGCACTCACGTGCACACACACACACACACACACGTAAATACACACTCGAACACACTCATGCACACACTCACATGCACACACTCACATGCACAAACACACACTCACACACACTCAGAGACACATGCTCACGCACTCAGGCACATACACACACACATACACACACTCAGAGACACATGCTCACACACTCAGACACATACACACACTCACACACACACACACACACACACACAAACACACACACGCACACACACACACACACTCGCACACTCTCACACACAGACACACACACTCACATGCACACATTCACACTCACAGACACACACTCACACATGCACACACACACTCACACACACACACATACAAACACTCTCACAAACACACTCACACACATACACACACTTACATGCAAACACTCACAAACGCATGAGCACAGACACACACACACACTCAGACATACTCAAACACACACTCGCACACACACACACACACACACACACACACACTCTCACACACAGACACACACTCACATGCACACATTCACACTGCAGACACACACTCACACATGCATACACACATACACACACACACACACACACACACACACACATGCACACACACTCTCACAAACACACTCACACAGACACACACTCTCACATGCACACATGTGCACACACACTCACTCATATACATAGTCACACACACATGCTCACACATACACACACACACACACGCACACTGACACACTCACACACATGCTCACACAAACACACTCACACGCACACTCACACGTACACTGACACACATGCATACACTCATACATGCACACATGCACACACTCACACGCACACACATGCACACACGCACACACGCACACAGACACACTCAAAGACACACACACAAACACTCACAGACACATACTCACACACATGCACTCACGTGCACACACACACACGTGAATACACACTCGCACACACTCATACACACATTCACATGCACACACTCACACTCAGAAATGCACGCTCACACACAAACACACTCACACACACTCACATACTCACACAAACACATGCTCACATGTACACATATACTCACACACTCACAGACACAATCAAAGACACACACACAAACACTCACAAACACACATTCACAAATGCACGCTCACAAACACACTCACACATGCACTCATGTGCACACACACACACGTGAATACACACTCGCACACACTCACATGCACACACTCATATGCATAAACACACACACTTACACACACACACTTGCACACACACACTCAGAACCACATACTCACACACTCACACACACACACACACACACACACACAATCACACACACGCTCACACACAGACACACACACTCCCATGCACACATTCACACTCACAGACACACGCTCACACTCACACATGCACACACACGCACAAACACTCTCACAAACACACTCACACAGACACACACACTCACATGCACACATGTGCACACACACACTCACTCACACACATAGTCACACACACATGCTCACACACACACACACATACACACACGCACACTGGCACACTCACACACATGTTCACACTCACACACACTCACATGCACACTCACGTACACTGACACACATGCACACACTCATACATGCACGCATGAACACACTCACATGAACATACATGCACACGATCACACACGCACACACTCGCACACATGCACACACTCACACACACATGCACACACTCACATACACACATGCACACTCACAAAAATGCATGCACACACATACACATGCAAACAAACATACACAGTCACACACTCACATGCACACACTCATATGCACACACACACTCACATGCACACAAAATCATATTCACACACACACACACACACACACACTCACATGCACACATTCACACTCACAGACACATGCTCACACTCACACACACATGTGCACAGACACACACACACACACACACACATTCAGACACACACTCACA
>CM045738.1:50902296-50904796 GCA_024760905.1 Plotosus lineatus
CAAAGAAGTTTTTATAACCATTAGGATATAGCTGCCTACAAGTGTTTTAGGGCTTTTATAGTTTCTGGTAAAGTTAGGCTCAGAGGTGTGGGAATGTTGCCACAACAACAGACTGTTTTAATGATTATGTGAATGTCTGAGAACATGTACCTGATTATGGACTGGAACCTGAATGCTGTCGGTGTAGTAAGAGATTCCCATGGAAATGAAACGAGGCCATCCCAGGCACCACGACTCACACAAATGGTCAAACCATATCTCAGAATGCTTTGAGGACAACAGCAGAGAGACCAAAGAAACCATACAGAAGTGAGGAGAAACTATGAAAAGACAGTACACTTCAGCATTCAGGATTGAACCCTGGAACCAAAAGGTCTGAAAATATCCTTCTGCATCGACGTCTCACTCTGTAGTGTTAATACTCCATGTAGAAAAGGCACATAGATTTCACATGGATTGATAGAAAGTGTGAAGTTTCATGTTCTCTCTGTGCTTGTGTGGGTTTCCTCTGGGTACCCTGGTTTCTTCCCACAGTACAAAAACATGTACAATGGGAAAAACTAATGCTCCAAGTTGCCTTCAGATGTGAGTGGTTGTGTGTGTGCTGCCATGTGATGGACTGACGAGCCGTACAGGGTGTACCTAGCCTCCACTCAGAGTTGGCTGAGATGGGCTCCAGCCTCCCTCCCTCCATCCCTCATCAGGATTAAGCAGCTTAGAATGTGAATGAATGGATAACTTTATAATAAAATGTGTAAATAAAGGGTATAAATGTAATTAAGTAACCCCCACCCAGTCGCAGTTCACCTGTCATGGCCCCGCATACTCGCGGATTAGTGGCAGCCCGGCAAATTACTGGCACATTTAGGGGCAGTGGTGGCCTAGTGGTATAGGGTGCTGGATCACTGATCCTAGGGTTGGGGGTTCGAGTCCCACTTGCCACAAGGTTGTCACTGTTCCCCCTGTGCAGCTAACTGGGTTATCAAAGACCGTCCATGTCTCACACTGTCTATGGTGAGAGGTTCATGGAAAAAGAACCATTGCTGATTTTGACAAGAGGACCTGCAAAGCCGTCAGCGTGTTTCTGCCCCTTGCTAAAGGGTTGTGTCAGGAAGGGCATCCGACATGAAAACCTATGCCAAATCAAACGTGCGGTGATTCGCTGTAGCGACCCCTGACAAAGGGAAAAAGCCGAAAGAAGAAGATCGCTTGAATTGTGAATTCACGTCTTTTCGTATGTTTTTAATGACTATTGAAGCGCTATGATGTCACTCAAATGCCCTGCATCTTCTCTGGCTTCTGGTAAGGATCCTCAGCGCTTTATTTATTCATAAATATTATCACAATACAAAATTAAAAAGTTTTTATTCATCATTACTACATTATTACTACATTAATGAGTAAGACTGGCGAGAGAATGTGTTTAACAAGAAGATTTTAGCGCATCTAATATCGTACCCCAGTCAGCACAGAGACATGGGGCCAAGCTGGGGGCCATATGGGCCAAAATATGGGGCCCAGTTGGGCTACCCATCTGTGCCTCAGAAGATTTTGTCCATGGGTTCTATGTGGACCCCATCTGGGCTTGCCCATATGGGCTAAAATATGGGTCCCACGCAGGCAGCAACTGGGCTTACCCAGATGGGCTAAAATATGGGTCCCACGTGGGCAACACATAGGAAGGCATGGGCCTTGCACCAAAACGGTTTAAATGCTGGGTTCTGCATGAGCTTTTCTTTGTGCAGCAAGGTAATGGCTCCAACATTCCTGAGCTCTTCTGAAAGTAACACAATAAAGTACGGGTCTTGCTTGAAGCATGTTAGTCCAGATCCTCTGTTTAAATGCTATATTTCAAATGGCATTACTTTCAATTATCAAGTGTGCTAATTCCAAAGACAGCAAAGTAAAACAATCAAAAAAACCTCGATCTACCATTTTATAACATTTATTTTGTAATACCAACAACACAATTGCCCCATGAAAAGGTAATAATGCAAAGCACACAAAACGGTCACTGGGGACTTTGGACCCAGTCCGGAAGTACAGTATAACATGATTTAAAATAATTAATACATTGAAGCAAGGTATCGGCAAGAATGAAAGGAAAAGTGTACAAGACGGTGTTGAGGCCAGCGATGTTGTATGGTTTAGAAACAGTGGCCCTGGGGAAAAGGCAGGAGGCAGAGCTGGAGGTAGCAGAGATGAAAATGTTGAGTTTCTCTTTGGGAGTAACGAGGATGGATAGGATCAGGAATGAGCACATCAGAGGGACAGCCCACGTAAGACGTTTTGGAGACAAAGTCAGAGAGGCTAGATTGAGATGGTTTGGACATGTACAGAGGAGGGATAGTGAGTATATTGGTAATAGGATGTTGAGGCTGGAACTACCAGGCAAAAGGCCTAGAGGAAGACCAAAGAGACGATTCATGGATGTGGTGAAGGAGGACATGAAGGTCGTTGGTGTAAGAGAAGAAGATGCAAAGGATAGGGTGAGATGGAG
>CM045738.1:50912296-50927296 GCA_024760905.1 Plotosus lineatus
GTATCGGAAAGAATGAAAGGAAAAGTGTACAAGACGGTGTTGAGGCCAACGATGTTGTATGGGTTAGAAGCAGTGGCCCTGGGGAAAAGACAGGAGTCAGAGTTGGAGGTAGCAGAGATGAAAATGTTGAGGTTCTCTTTGGGAGTAACGAGGATGGATAGGATCAGGAATGAGCACATCAGAGGGACAGCACATGTAAGACGTTTTGGAGACAAAGTCAGAGAGGCTAGATTGAGATGGTTTGGACATGTACAGAGGAGGGATAGTGAGTATATTGGTAATAGGATGCTGAGGCTGGAACTACCAGGCAAAAGGCCTAGAGGAAGACCAAAGAGACGATTCATGGATGTGGTGAAGGAGGACATGAAGGTCGTTGGTGTAAGAGAAGAAGATGCAAAGGATAGGGTGAGATGGAGGCAGATGATTCGCTGTGGCGACCCCTGAAGGGAAAAGCCGAAAGGAAAAGAAGAAGAATATTCCACAAACAATTACAACTATAAGGAACCAAATGGTTTGAGTCTGGCTGCTCGATGCCCAAATTAATTAACAATATGTACGTTCCTGCAGAGTCACAGTGAACGGACGTCTCGGCCAACGGATGTTTTGGCCTGGACGTTTTGGCCAGCAGATTTTCCAGGGTAGAACATTTTGGCCAAATATGTTTTTACCAGAGTCACATAACATGAAGCTGATCCAACTCACTTTACATGAAGCTTAAAACAGCCAATCAACGCTTACAATGTGTGAGGCGCTCAAAACCAAAAGTAGTGTACTTGCTGTGGGTTATATGGACTTCCAGTCTTTCAAGTGAGCAAGGGCGCCATTGAACTCGTTTAGAACTCAGCCTGCCCTGATGTGAATCACCAGCAGAGCGGACAGTTCTATCGGGGAGTGTCTGCATATAACAGTTTAGTTTGTTGAAATGCTCTTTAGCCCCGCAACTGCCCGCATGAATCCGTGACGTAGCCCGTAGCCCGCCCGCACCGCAAAACGTGGATCATTCTCAACCTGCCCCGCCCCATATAAGTTTCACATTGACCCGCCCCACCCGCTAAAAAGTCTGACTTTAAATTTGTGCCCACGGGGGACTGCAGGTTGCGGGGGCTCGTGGGCTGTGGGCTGAAACCCGCCCCCGCGCAGGGCTCTAATACACACACTCACACACACACACACACACACACACACACACACACACACACACACACACACACTACTGTGTATTCAGTCTGATGTCTTTTACGAGGTCACATATACCAGACTGTGACATTTGAGAGTGATAGTAACTATTTTAAAAATGTAAACAGGTGATGAATTCAGAGGAGACATACACTTGAAACATGCAGAGAGAGACAGAGAGAACAGAGAGAGAGAAAGAGAGAGACAGAGAGAGACAGAGAGAGGGGGGATGTTAAAGCCATTGCCTGTGTGAGTGGGTGTAAGTACGTGGGTTCTTATACAGACTATTTAGTACCTGAGTCTTAGATTCTGTGTGTGTGTGTGTGTGTGTGTGTGTGTGTGTGTGTGTGTGTGTGTGTGTGTGTGTGTGTGTGTGTGTGTGTGTGTGTGTGAGAGAGAGAGAGAGAGACTGAATTTTGTACAGATGTTATTACGATCGACAGAAAAAAAGAAATCATGTGTATTTGAATGATGTAGCCTGATTGTAGAAGCAGCCGTGAGAAAAAGAATGAGGGGTGGGAAGTTGTTTCTTATCCTGGTGTGATGAAATGAATAGTGTCGGATTGATTGAAAGCACTTTATTGTGTCTTATGTGTGTGTTGCTGATGCATGTCATGTGACTGAGAGAAGAAAGAAAATAGAAAACAGAACTGAAAGAATCAGACAGTGTTTGGTTCTCTGTGTTTGGTGGAGGGTACCACGGTGGTAATTCATGGGATGGGTATCAGGGATTCAGAGTATGTGACAAGTCATGTGATGGGAGTGTCACTGATCAGGTGACAGGGACCAGTAAAGCGCATAATGTTAGTTTTCAGGGACTTTTTTCTAGTCATTTGATTTTTATTTATTTATTTATTTATTTTTGATAAAATGTATTAATGCTGCAAGGGACATTTTGGTTTAGCATTTAACCCACCCAAAGATTTGGAATGTGAGCAGGAAAAAAATGTGCCCTGTGTGTTTTCTCTGTGACTGACATCCAGAGCCAGATTTAATTCTATCCATACAGTATTGATCGGATCAGTATATTGTTTCCTGGGTTTCTAAAAACATGCAGACAGTAACTGTATCGTCACGTAATAGTCAGAGACCCGCAAGCTGGTGGGAGTCATGCACTGAGAATAAATAAGTGCTTTATGAACTAAATATGAAGAAATTAAAGAAAAAGGGATAAAAATGGCCTGGACTCCTCACACGTGAGACCTTGAACTGTTCTTGTAGTTTCTGGGAGCTGTCTATGTAGAGTCCGGTTCCCTCGGCCAAACACATGGCATCCTCCAGCTAAAATCACTTTCAGATCCAATGATTCATTTCCTTTTCCTCTTCATCCTTGCCTCATATTCCTGCTACTTCTTATTCCCTCTTATATTCTGAAGCTCGCTCTCTCTCTCTCTCTCTCTCTCTCTCTCTCTCTCTCTCTCTCTCTCTCTCTCTCTCTCTCTCTCTCTCTCTCTCTCTCTCTGTGCTCTTTCTCACCTAAACCTCACATCCTGTTTGGGTTTTTTTGTTTGTTTAGTTTTGTTTTTTTTGAAGATTTATCTGATTTCGTGTGTTGCTTGTTGGCAGGTCTTTGGAGATGCAGGAATTAACCAGCCCTCAGCACATAGTTCCCAGCAGCAGTGATGGCAGCACCAAACTGGACAAGAACCTCCTCAGTAACAGCATCTCGACTAACGGCACGGGAGGTGAGACCCTGCAATCATGGAGGAATGTTGTGTCGTGTTGAAATTATAATGCTGATGAAATTCGTACATCAAGGATACAATACACAAAACAAAACTACATTGATAGCATTTAATACATTAGCATAGCACAACTATTATATTATATAATAATTATTAATATTAATATTTAATCCGTAGTGCTGCTGAGTTCTCGTTTCTGATTGGTCTATTTTTGAGGGAGAAGATGTTTATGTAGTATTTTGGTAAGAAATCTTCAGTGTCGGCAGTTTTTATCAGTTAAAGGTGAAGCTGTAATGTTGTTAACATCGGCAACGAGAGCTTTAACAAACGTGAGAACAGGAATCAGCTTCTGTGATTCAACAGCAGAAAGTGCAACTAGAAATGGATAAAAATGCAGTTTATTGAATTGACTTAAAAGAAGTAACAGCCAGCACACTGTCGGATATAATACATTAAAGAAAACTCAGGATGTTCTGTTAGAAGGAAATAATCAGCTTTGCTCCGTTATCAGGAAACGCTACGCTGTGGTATTCGCATCAGCCACTCACTGATTATTTAGTGTTTTATTATACTTTCCGGAGTGTTTATTTTTTGTATATCCTATACACTACGTTGACTGTTTGTACTTTAATTACACCCACTGATTCATTGAAGCATCTCTGATGGCCTGTAGATTCTCCTGGGCATCGCTTCTGCAAGGGCGACATAGTGCTCTAGGGGTTAGCGGTTGGCGAGGAGGTCCTGGATTGGATTCTCGGGCTCGGCAGAGATGTTTCTGTGTGGAATCGGCACGTTCTTTCTGTGCTTGCGTTAGTTTTCCTCCCACAGTCCAAAGACATGCACATTAGGATAAGTGGCTGTTCTAAATTGCCCCTAGACGTGAATGTGAGCGTGAATGGTTGTACACGTGTCGGGCCCATGATGGATTGGTGAGCTGTTCAGGGTGTACCGTTCTAAGCATTAAACAAATGAATGAATGGCTCCTGCGACCTACAGGATGAAAAGTTGCTCCATGTATATCTGTCGAAAACACACTGTGACCGTGCAGTTTATTCCATCTCACGCCAAAGCTGTGGCATACAAGGTGCATGCAGGTCAGTGAAGCAACAGAACCTCGTTGTCATGATCCTGGAACAGTCACATGCCGGAAATGATAAATCTGTGACCATGAAAGGGTGAAATAATGTTCAACTACATCATGACACTCAGAAATCTTTTGTGGGTTATGACTGGGACACTACGTGCTTCCTCGCACCACAACAACTCCATGAACTTGTGTTGCTGATACCAAATTCTGATCCTTCATTCAGTACCTTCATGTACACTGCCACCCCAAAAAACTCCGGCTGTGCGCTCATATTTAGTTGAGGTGCCTTTAGCCTTGCTTACAGCACATAGCTATAATGGTATTGTTGCTCCAGTTGTTTCAGGCGAGGCTCAGCAACATTAATGTGCCAATAAAATGAAGTCGGCTGATGATCTGAATATACTGAATGAGCAGGTTCTGACATCAATGGACTTTTCCTTCCTTAATGTCAAGCGTATAAAAGAAGCACGAGGAAACATTTTCACTCCAGAGTCCTGACCGAAACCCTATTGAAAGGTTTTGGGACGTGCTGGAGAAGACTTTATGGAGTTGTTTGATTTCCTGTCATAGTCATTAATCCAACTCTGGATGGGAATAAATGTTGTGATGTTACCGTATTTTTACGACCATAAGGCGTCGCGTATTAAAAGGCACAGTCTCAGTTCCGGGCGCTATTTCTGCATATAACACATTACAGGGCGCGGGCATGGTAAAACATACCGGTACGCTAGCTTAAAACATGCATGCTAGCGTGTGTTTTTAAAAAGCCAGCGGGACCAAAACTGAGTCTTATCAATCCTCAACCACAATCCATCAAAGTCCTCATCTTCTGTATCCGAAATGAACAGCTCGGATAGTTCTCCATCGAACACGCCAGGTTCCCTCTCGTCATTGTCAGAGTCAGTCTCATCTCCGTGCGGCTACTCATAAACGATGCCGGCTTTTGCAAAAGCTCGGACAGCAGTGCAGGCAGGCACTTTGGCCCAAGCATCCGCAATCCATTCACAAATTGTGGCGTAACTTGCCCGGCGCTGCCTCCCAGTCTTGGTAAGACTGTGTTCGACAATCATCATCCATCGCTCCCACGCCGTTCATAACTTCACTTTGAACGCCCTGTTTACACCGATGTCCAGCGGCTGGAATTCCTTCGTCAAGCCTCCCGGAATGATAACAATCTCCGAGTTTGTTTGCTGCACTTGGTTTTACACAGCGGCTGTGAGATGAGTACGCATGGAGTCACAGATCAACAGGGATGGTGACATGTGGAAAAACCATCTGGTCTCTTTACGTACATGTAACTCGGCCACTCTTTCATTTTCTCCTCATCCGTCCATCCCTTTTGATCGGCCTTAACAATAACTCCGGCTGGAAACTTCTCTTTAGGCAACGTCTTCCTCTTAAAAATCACCATAGGTGGCAGTTTCTGTCCATTAGCATGGCAGCCAAGCACAAGAGTAAAAGCCGATTTTTCGTGCCCCATTGTGCACATCGCTACCGTGCCGGTCCCCTTCTTCTCGACAGTGTGATTCACCGGGATGTTAAAAGTGAGCAGCATCTCATCGATGTTGGTGATGTGGTTGTGGTTGTTGTTGTTGTTGTTGTTGTTGTTGTTGTTGTTGTTGTTGTTGTTGATGATGATGAGCTACTGGAGGAAGATGTTGATGTGTATTCATCATCGTATCCTATCCCCGTAGGTAGTGTAGCAATTCGTCTCTTCCGGAGAAGATTAACCAGGACGCAGGAACGCTTGCTACTTGTCCCCAGAAACACGCTGACGGCTTTTTTGCAGCCTACTCTTTACAAAAGTCAGCAATGGTGATGTGGTTGGGCTGGATGTGTTTTTCGGCAATCTTTTTCCTGCAGTCGGAGCAGAAGATGGCCAGCTTTTCATTGTAATCTGCTGGAAGTTGCTGCACCACGGTAGTCCTTGTTCGGATAGAAAGATGGCGCCGTTTCATAAAACAAAAGCACCAAGCTGGACCTCCTTGAAAATGTTCAATTTTCATTTCTTCTGCAAGCGTTATTGCCCTCAGTCGAATGGTGACTGTAGAGACGCTTCTCCCAGCTTTTTTTTTGTTTTGTTCATTAAGTCATTGCTCAAGTCAGTCTTCCAACTCGGCCCACTTCGCCTTGTTTCCGCGGAAACTCAACTTCATCTTCTTGACTTGGCAAAGCTCGTTTGCCTGCTTCCTCCAATTGCGAACCATGGATTTGTTGATCTTGAATTCTCTTGTGGCTGCTTGATTCCCATGTTCCTCCTCGTAGCTTGCAGTTTAAACTGTGCTTCATAAGTGTGTCTCTTCGCAGGTGCCATTTTCACCGCATTATAAGGCATCCTGTCTATTTTGGAGAAAATTCAAGACTTTTAAGTTCGCCTTATGGTCATGAAAATACAGTAAATGACCCAGTGCCATGGCGATGATGCGCTGTAATCAAGGAAAAGGCTGTCCGACAAAATGTTACAGTGCAGGACTTTTTTGGCTGGGTGGAATATTTCATTATTCACCTGAAATACAGGTATATTTGGTGATGGTAGGAGTTGAACTCACAACATTCATAATCAGTATCCTGAAAACCTCGCCCCACGGCTCCACCATTTCTGAGGATATGTGTACAGTTTAGTGCAGTTGTTCATTAAAGCTGGTGGTGTAAGGTGATGGGTTACTGATCCGTAGGTCAGCAGTTCAGTCTACATTGTCAACAGTGTTGGGCCCTTAAGCAAGGCCCTTAACCCTCAATTGCTCAGTTGTATAAAAATGATGATTGTAGGTGGCTCTGGATAAAATATACCATTTCCATACGTATGAGCGGAGCCAGTAGCTCCTTTACAAAGCATCCACACAGGTATCCAGTACCGAATGCCTGTCCATCGCTATACTTTTATAAGGCTATATTTTTACAATGCTTTCGCACAAAGTTAGAAACTCAGGACTATTAAACATCTCACATACGGTGAAGGGAACATACACAGATCAGACATTATATTTCCTCCCCCTGACTGGACAGCAAGCTGCAGTGCTCTGACTGCTTCAGTTCCCAGTGCGCATCAATGATCTGTGGGCGCCCATGAAACTCTTACCAGTTCACTGTATGTCCTTTCATGGACTGACTGACCCAATCATTTATGTATCACAGTGCAGCTCCTGTGAAAGTCACTCCCAGCCTCACACCTGCTCATTTTTCCTGCTCATAACACATCTGCTTTGAGAACCGAGTCTGCCTAATTCATCCACTGCGGTGTAATAATCAGTGCTGTTCACTTCAGTGGTCAGTGCTCAGTGTTTTTAATGTTATGGCTGATCAGTGTAAATGTGTAATGGTCTAGGAAAACCTGACTGAATTCTGAAAATAAATATGAAAAACAATGATTTTTTTTGCTTTTGATTTTGCTATACAGTGTTAATCGTGCAAGGGAAATGATTTCTGCATTTAACCCACTGAGACGCCAAGTTTGCACCTCTGATATACTTTTGACAAGAAAATTTAAATTAATTAAATTTCCATGAAAATGATTACTTTCTGACAAAAAAGACACAGTGGTTTGACCTTGACTTACGAAGGTCTTTTACAACCAATTTTCCATGATACAAGCTTCGATCCACCAAAAATCTGCCCCATCCAACCAGCAAAATTTTGATTTATGAGCTCTGCTGGGGAAATGACTTTTCCGGGTCGATTAGCCTCGTATTCTTCTGCATGTATTCCTCCGCCTGCCAAGAACGCCTTGCTCAGTGCTTCTCAATTATTTTCTGCGATGCCCCCCAAAGTAAGAAAAAAAAACATTTCACCGCCCCCAACCCCAACCCCAATGCCCCGCGCACGACGATAAATAGTGTCGACAGTACTTTATATTGTTTGCTCGATGCCTTTTTCCCTACACCATAGCAAACACAGTGAGAGCGCCACTGCCACCTACTCTAGAGAATGCACAATTACACTTAATTCTAGTACAGTATGGCAAAAAAGTATGTTCATAGGGTCATACCTCCCAAGGGGGCGCGTCCCGCTATTTAAGAAGCACTGGCCTTGTGGGCGCTCACCACGAGCCTTTCCTTGCTGGCATTTGTAGCGAGCACACACACAAAATTCTCCTTCTCCTCCTCTGTTACACACCACCTCATGCCTGCCCACGTGACATCTTCATGTCCACATGACATCTTTTCTGCAGTCGATGATTGGAAGGGTTAGTTGACTTATTGATTATTCTTGTTTCACTATTATTTAATATTAATTATTATTATTAATGTTAATGTACATGTATTATTATTATTATTATGAAATATTTATTGTTTTTACGTGTCTTTCTTTAATAATATTAGGTCAAATATACATGTTTGTGTTAGGCTATATGAGTTTCGGAGGGGGTTAGAATGGATTAATTGGTTTTCTATTATTTCCAAGGGGAATTTTTGTTTTTCTCACAAATATTTTGACTTACGAGGTTGCCCTCGGAACGGATTAATTTCGTAAGTCAAGGTACCACTGTATTTATAAAAAAAGAACCTGAAACTTGAGGGTGGGGCAGTGGTTTAAGTGTCTTGGTTTCAAGCCCTGCACTTAGCCAGAAGGCGTTTCTGTGTGGAGTTGCATGCACTCCCTGTGCTTGCGTGGGTTTCCTCCAGGTGCTTTGGTTTCCTCCCACAGTCCAGTATGCAGATTAGACTAATTGACAATTCTACAATTCTACAAACTAATTGATAGATTTATTTATGGTTGATAAACGCGCAGTACAGAAACGTGGGTTACTACATGTACAGTAATGTTAGTAAATAGAGTATACAGTAAAACACTGTATAAAGGGAGTTGATCTGAACTCATCCTGGTGTAAGTCATACTCAGAACATCCAGTGCGAATAAATTCTCCAACCCTAAATGGCTCACCTTTGGGAGTCTCTGTAGCCGAGCGAGTTCATGGTTCTCACAGCTATAAAACATTTGGATTGGCCAGGAAAGAGGAAGAAGTGGACGTTAAGTGTAGCTCTGTTGTATTAGAGAAATATTTAAGTGTTTTGCAACCTAATCCCAGTGCAGTTCATCTGTAATATGGGTGATTAGCACCGAGAAGAGTTTCAGCACATTCCTTTATACTGAGAAAAGAACAGAAAACCAGTTTAGAATAAAAATGCTTTTATGATGGGCGGCTCCAGGCCAGTTGTTGGAAATATTGTGTATGATGCACATTCTAAACTTTAACTTATTTCAATACAAAAATAATAATAAATAAAATGCTGGGATAGGTTAGGGATGTGAGAATGTTTTAGTAAACCAGGGCTCATGCAGGTTTATCCAGCGTTGTTGCTGCAGCAGTGCAGCAGTCCACCCTTACCGGTACTGAGACATGCGTTACAGTGTGACGGCTTTTTTTTCCCCTGTGTGTAGAATATTTACACAGAAATGAGACATTCTGTGTTGGTCACCATCACCTAATGTTGGATTGAGAAAAGTGACATGTTACTCACTTTACACACGTAGTACACGTGCATGATGGGTAAAATCCACTTTGATAGTTAAGTAAGTAAAAAAGGTAAAGTCCGTTGGGCTGTTTACACCCGAGCCTAGCGGCTCATCAGGCCGGTGCTTATCCCCGGTTTCCGTAGCGTGAAGCGACCGGGAGTTCAACTCCTCCTGGATGGGACACCAGTCCATTGCAGGTTACCTTCCCAGTATATTTTTACTGGTTCCCATTTATACTGCTGGGTGAACAGACGCACACTTGTGGTTAAGATCTTGCCCAGGGGTCTTAGCACAGTGAGGGTCCAACTGGGATTTGAACACACAACCTCCCGATCATGAGCACCCCCTAACCACTGGCCCCTTTTGATAGTTAAACAGAGTAATAAATGGACACGGCGTTGCCAGATTGTCTAGTTGTGAGTGTGTGTTTCCCTACAATGCAGTGGCAAGCTGTTCAAGACGTACTCTACCAGAGTTGGCAGATTTAGGCTCCAGCCTCCCTGGGACCCTAGTGTGAGATTAAGAGACCTCAGTGATTGCTTATTGGGAACAGTGGCAATCAGTGATTGGTTTATTAGTTATTGGAACACTGGAGATCAGTGATGATATGTGAGTGTGAATGGTTGGGTGTGTTGCCGTAGCAATGGATTGTATCCCCCAGTGATGGATTCTATCCCCCTGAGATGGGTTGTACCCCTCCCTTGCACGGAGTCCTCTCTGCGACCCTAGAAGCAAGAGAATGAATTTAAACATGTTTCCCTGGAGGGTTTCATAGTAACACAGTCTGTTGCTTCAGATGTTTAAAACACACACAAGATTGCAAAGCTGTAAAGATCTTCTGTAAATAACTTCGTATATTGCAAGAGTTGAAGACCTGACTTGATGTCTGGAGTCAGGAGTGTGTTTCCCATGCAGTGAGTGCTGTTCCAGTAAAGAGCGGGTCAGGGAGATTATTCACGCACGACCCGAAGGTTAAATCCACTCTGTATTGGTTCGGGAAACTGCGCTGCGTCATTAGGGGTCAGTTGAAATATACCTGGACACGTGGGTGTGTTTGTGCTGTGAAAGATCGGGGTGTTTATAGTTATGTTTGGGTTTGATTGAGAATTTGCTGCACTGAAAGCTATTTCCTGTATTTAGAGTTTTCTATTGCTGGGAGAAAAACTGTAAATAAATCGAGAAATAGTGTTAATTAAACGCACATTCATGTTCACGCTTCACATAGCTCTCTGTGTGTGTGTGTGTGTGTGTGTGTGTGTGCGTGTGTGTGTGTGTGTGTGTGTGTGTGTGTGTGTGTGTGTGTGTGTGTGTGTGTGTGTGGGCAGTAATGATCTCATCTGGTTTTGACATGCCGGTCGAATGAAACAATAGAGCAACACAGAGAGGAAAAGACAGCATAAGTCTATAAATCACTCGGATTGGAGTGCGCCTAATGATTTTAACAGACACACACACACACACACACACACACACACACACACACACACACACACACACACCACACACACTGCCAAAACAACGAGATATTTAACATTCTGCTTACTTTACCTCATCACACAGACCAATTTAATACACACATACATGCCCCCCACACACACACACACACACACACACACAAACATATACACAGCAACTGACCAAGAGCCACAGACAAGCAAGAATCCCACAGTGTGAACTTGTTCTTTTGTCAAAGTGTACAATCAAGTACATAAACATTAGCAATCACATTGAGTATATACACATATTCACACATAGTGCACAAAGTTCGCCAATTTTCAGCAAAGTCAGTCACTACAGACATACAAACTTCCTGTGGCCTTCAGATAAGCTCAAGAACAGTGTGGAGAGAGTTTCACGGAATGGGTTCACATGATTGAGCAGCTGCATCCAAGCCGTATATCAAGTGCAATGCAAAGCGTTGGCTGCTATGGTGTAAAGCACACCATCACCGGGCTCTAGAGCAGTGGAGACGCGGTCTCTGGAGTGACGAATCACACTTCCCCATCTGGAAATCTGATGGACGAGTCTGGATTTGGCGGTTGCCAGGAAAACGGTGCTTTCATTTACATTTGGCAGATGCTCTTATCCAGAGCCACTTACAGTTAACATTTTTATACAACTGAGCAATTGAGGGTTAAGGGCCTTGCTCTGGGGGCCCAACAGTGGTGATTGTGGGGATTGAACTGCTGGCCTTTAACCCATCAGTAACAGATCACCTCAACCACTACATCACCACTGCCCATTTGATTGACTGTAAGGTTTGGTGGTGATGGGGGGGGATTATGGTGTAGGGGGTTTTGGGATTATGGTATTTTTTGGGAGCTGGGAGTGGCCCCTGAGTTCCAATAAACAGAATTTTGAATAATTCGATGTACCGGGAGATTTTTGGACAATTTCATGCTCTCAATTTTGTGTGAACTTCCTTCCTGTTCCAACATGGCTGCACACCAGTGCACAAAGCAAAGTCCACAAAGACAAAGATGAGCAAGTTTGACATTGAAGAACTTGACTGGCCTACACTGAGTCCTGACCTGAACCTGATATAACACCTTTTGGATGAATTAGAGCAGAGACTGTGAGCCGGGCCTTCTCATCCAATACATCAGGGTCTCACCTCACGAATGCGCTTCTGGAAGAATGGTCAAAAATTCCCATAAAAACTCTCCGACACTCTGTGAAAAGCTTACACAGAACAGCTCCAACTGTTATCGCTGCAAATGTCATATTAAACCCTACGGATTAGGAAAGGGATGTAACTCAAGTTCATATATTTCTTTCTTCCTTTCGACTTTTTCCCTTTTCTCGGGAGTCGCCACGGCGAATCATCTAAATCGCACAATTGATTTGGCAGAGGTTTTTACGTCGGATGCCCTTCCTGTCACAACCCTTTTTATCAGGGGACAGAAACACGCTGACGACTTTGCAGCTCCTCTTTACGAAAGTCAGCAATGGTTCTTTTACATCAACCTCTCACCATAGACAGTGACAGACACGGCCCGCCTTTGAGAACCCGGTTATCTGCACCGGGGGGGACAGTGACAACCCTGTGGGGACTCGAACCCCCAACCTTAGGATCAGCGATCCTGCTCCCTATCCCCTAGACCAGTGTTTCTCAACCTTTTTGAGCCAAGGCACACCTTTTACATTAGAAAAATCACAAGGCACACCACGGAACAAAAATGATACTGCCCTCTAGCAGAACAGCACTGTTACTACACACTAAGTGAAATTGGTTAATCTTCCGCGGCACACCTGATGATTCCTCACGGCACACTAATGTGCGGCGGAACAGGGGTTGGGAAACACTGCCCTAGACCACCACTGCCCCTGTAACTCAAGTTCATATATATTAATCTTAGAATGTGTGTTATTAAACAGCTCAGACCATATAGGGGTGGTTGGTGTTGGCTGTTAGGAACAATGCTGATCACTGATTGGATATTGATAAAAGTTGTGATTAGTGATTGGCTAATAGGAGCAACAAAATCAGTGATTCGGTTATTGTAGGTGACCAACAGGGAGAATGAGTTGTTGTTCATATGAATAAACATAATGCGGGGTGATTTTAATAAGCAGTCATTAAAGAGAATAAAATCAGTGATTAGCCAGTAGGGTGGTTCTGATTGTTAGTGAAAACAGTGGTGATGATCAAATGGTTATTGGAAACAGTGATTGTGAGCAGTAATCAGTTTTGTGGAGCGATGGCAGACAACACAGACTCCAGAAACTGCTGAACAGAAAGAGCACGCTCGGCCTGAAAGGAATTTCAGATCTGACCCAACCTATAAAAAATGTGGGCGACCACAGAAAAAGTAAGAGGTTTTATCCGGGTTTTAATATTTATTTGCAGGAACCCACACGCCAGACGATGCAGTCGAGACGCACGACCACACAATGTCTACTGAATTATACCGAAGGATTTCACAGTGGACATTACGGGGACTCGGAGTCTCACAACAACCGAAAAGCTTAGTGTTTAAAGTGCTCGGATCAGCCAAATGAAAAACTGTCATGCACTGAAATAAAAGATGCCGGAATACAATCTCTCCTCAGGAAAACTGAAAAAGATGCTAAAGATCAGAGAAAAGAAACAAAAGCCGTATAACCAGGTGAAACCCCCCAGCCGAAGGTGTGTCTTCACCTTGTTACTGAAACTAATACAAATACATCTATACAACGGTAGCCATAGTGAGTGCACTGTACAATCATGCTATTGCAATCACACAATGAAAACATAACTATTAATCATATTTAATGAAAGTGTTATAACTTCTGTAATAATGAGAACATCGAGATCATTTTAAATAGGTTTCTGGAGGCTGCAAAGACAATCTGGTCCTGAAATCTCAGAACTTTCAAACAGGGCAGCCCAGTGGTGCAGTGGTTGCTCTGGTTCAGTCTCAAAGTTCAAAAACATGCACATTGGTGAGGTGTGAATGCTTGTGTGAGTGTTGGCCCTGCGACGGACTAGAAAGCTGTTCAGACTCTAACCCGCCAGATTTTGCTGTGAAAGGCTTTAGTCTCACCATGGCCCTGGTATGATAAAGCAGTTCGGCAAAGAAATTAATTTCGAACATACCTTATATTCCCGATTCCGTTCAGGTTATTGGTTACTATAGTTGGTTGGAACGGACTTGCATTGAGCGAGCGTGTAGCATGGTATTTAACATTAGCCTTTACACTACAACAGTTTGCGTCAGAATAAAACATCGCAAAGCATCAACTTCCCATTGGTTATATGCACATAAGAATTCACACCGTCAAGTCGAATCTTTTATAAATCATGTTAAACGCAACCCAGTGTGAATATAGAATAGGACCAGACACCCCTGATTTTAGTGAAACCTTTCTGCATAATGTAGTTCATGATGTAACTGACTCCACCCCCCCTCCTTCAGGAGAGAACATGACTGTTCTAAACACGGCTGATTGGCTGCTGGGCTGCAGTACTCCGCCCACTGCCCCAAGTACGAAGGACTATGGTATATTGCATGTGTGTGGAGAGTGCGTGCTCTTAGAGAGACTGTGTGTTCGTGTGTGCTGAAGTGTGTTATAAAGCTATACGTACAGTATACTACAGGCCAGTGTAGCATATAGACTCACTGTTGTCTGTAAAGCTGTAAAGTTGTTTGTGTTATGTGGAAACAATTTGTTTATGGCTGCTGTTCATCCATTCATACCACATTTTACTTTTGTCTAAAATTTTTATTTTATTTTTAATGTTGTTGTTTTCTTCAGTAAAGACAGAGCCACTGAACAGCACTGATGTAGTCAGCACAGCAGGCGATCCAGGGCTGGACACTTACACAGGGTCAGGTAAGATATCATTTGCGAGCATGCATGCACGCACACACACACACACACACACACACACACACACACACAAATACACATTCACACATGCACACACACACATATGCATGCACATACACACACACACACACACACACACACACACACACACACACACACACACACACACACGCATACTTACATACATACATACAAACACATACACACACAGTGTACACACACAACGTGTGTTTTGCCCTCAGAATCAACTGAGATACACTTCATACTCCCTGTGAGCCAATTAAA
>CM045738.1:50939796-50959796 GCA_024760905.1 Plotosus lineatus
TCTCTCTCAGCTTCAGGGTTTACATCCTCCCCTGGCCTCTACACCTCCAACAACTCTGTGCCCAATCCAGCCAACTTCAGCACACAACAGGTATTGTTACACACCCACAAACGCACATAAACACGCTAATACCCATTTTCAGAATGATTACATCACTCACTAAAACAGGTCTAACTGTATATCCGATACATCCACACGATCGTTCATCATTAGATATTCAACCGAAGAACAAAAAAGAAAAATTGGAATGCTTTTGTTCCGCCAATGAATCCTGCCGAGCATAAACAGAGGAGTTACGGCTGTGCTGAAAGGAGAGCAGGAAGAATCCTGGGGAGGAAGGGATGGGGAAGGAATCTGCCTGAGAGCATTTTTACTGCTTCTCATGTGCGCAGAGATGTTAGTGACAGCTTTAGAGGCCTCTGCTGTTAAAGACCAAACACAGCGCGTGGATGTGTGCGTAAGAACATCAAGGGATTCATAAAGTGCCCCATCAAGTGGTCTCTGTTCCAGCACGGACGCCTCGCTCCTACATTTTCTCTCCATTTTTCTCTCTCTTTCTTCCTCGTATATTCTACTATCTCAACAAACATGCATGTGATGGAGTTGAAAAAGAGCCGGGTGGCGTGTGCATGCTTTCGCCTCTCCCGGGTCGGTGGTGGTGGCATGATAGTGAAGGCAATACCTGAGGGGTAGGAATTGGATACTAAATTAGGGGGAAATCGTGACAATCCAAAAAATAATAATAATAAATAAAATGGAAAAATATCCCATGAAATTGGTTGTTTGTTTTTATTTCGTTTTTTTGTCAAATAAAAACTTAAACATCTTAATTTTTATTTGCATTTAAATTAGGGGCGGTTCAACATTTTCCCCAAGTGTACAGAGAGTATGCTTTTTTTTTTTTTTTTTTTTGATGACACCCCCCCACGAAAGTGTACAAATAAATGTTGATGATCCCTCGGCAGGATTTTTAAATAAGACATTAAACAAAACAATGGTCAAACCTCTTTTATAAAATAAATCAATGTATTTCCTTCATCAATACCTCTTTTATACACCAGTCAAATAATAATGAAATCAATACAAATATATACTTTCAAAGAATTCTTTTTAATGACACCTGCTTTAATATTAATATTAAGACATTTGGTTTTAATAATAAAAATGAGATTGTATTTAATAATATTATTTTATATTAAAATATAATTCAAAATGTCTGCATTTTTATTGTTCATTGGCTTTTGGACGACCACGCTTCAGTTTGTGATCAGCAAGGGCGTAGGCTGGTCTGACCGTGGTGGTGGTGGTGTTGGGAGCGCACACCTCAATTGTCCGGAGCCTGAGCCTTAAAGGGGAAATGAAACGCTGACTTAAGTATAGTTTATTGAAGCGATTGTGGCTTAAATTTTATATGATAAATAAACCATTGCACACACAGCGCTTTTGTTTGATGTGCTTGTCGTATAAGTTATCGACCCGAAAGCCGCCATCGCCAAGTGCCCGCCTACACAAAGTTACCGTGACATCACTGGGTTGGTACAAAGATAAAATATAGTACATGCAGGTCACAGCATATGATATAAACAACATGGAATCTCACGCCAACAACACGCACAGTTTTTCAGCAGAAGACGATTCATCTATTCCTCTCAGAATCAGAATCAAATATTATAGTTCAACCAAAAACATTCTCAAATATATTTCAAACTACATCTGCAACTACATGTGCTCAATACATTTACAAATTGAGATAAAGTTATTTATCTATTCAAAAGGCACAAACAAATAGTATGTTTTTGTGCTGTAAATATGTATTAATATTTTTTATATATTTTATTATTTTTATTTATCATATTTTTATATATGTTATTAAAATATATTTTATAAAAGTCCTGATCATGAGGCTGCAGATCCAGGCTGGATGGATTATGATTATTTTATCCATTCATTCTCTGTGCGGCAACGTTTGTGTTCTAACACATGTGCAGGAGCCGGAGGCGGGACTAACAAACTGTGCTTTATTCTCACACTCGCACTTTGTTTGATTGACAGTGTTCAGCTATTATTGCTTACTGATAATATGTTTGTTGATTGGTCAGCTCGGGCGTGCACATGCGCAGTGCCCGTTACACGTTAACTTCCGGTTTACTTCCTGACTCTAGTCATGCGGAACTTCTCTCCGACTTTCTCTTCAATAACAGTCATTAAGTTTATTTATACGATTGTGAATACACTTCATTTCTTGTCCAGCGGACTCAACTCTTGCTGTGTGTGTGTGTGGGGGGGGGGGGGGTGCACGTGCTCCCTGTACACCCCCCCACCCCCCCCCCCAGCCTACGCCCTTGATCAGCTGCCTTGTGATGTTCGAGCAGCTGGTACCGGGTTGGGTAGTACTGTACTGTACTGTACTGTACTGTATTCATTGCAGACTTTGCAGATATGCAACACTGCAGGTGGTTGGCGAATCGCGCATTGAGAGTTTCAAACGTACACGCCACAAAAAAATATTCACGAGCGCATGTATTATTGTTGATCGACATTTTTATAATATTAAAAAGCGTACGCAGACATCTTCCCTCCTGCCCCCTAGCGTACGTTTTGCATGCTTAGGAAAATGTTGCAAATGTTGAATGAGCCCTTAATAGACTGAACAGTTTTCTCAGCTGTCCAGCCTGTCACAGTGAAACTTTATAAATATAAATGATAAAAGTGATGCAGAACAGTTTCCGTTTCTTTATGTATTTATTATACACTGGAACACTTACGGCGAGATAAAGAGAAAACTGTTGATGTGCAGGGGTGGGCCAGTGGTAAACTGCTGAATTACTGATCAGAAAGTCAGGGATTCAATCCCCACTATCACCGGGTTGTCACTGCTGTCCCCCCAGTGCCACTAACCAGGTTATCAGAGGCAGGCCGCGTCGCTCACTGTGGTGGAGGTTCATCTACAAGTACTGTCGTTGACTTTTATAAAGAGCAGCTGCGTAGCAGTCAGCGTGTTTCTGCCCCTTGATGGCCTGCCAAGCCATCCAGGGTGTGCTCTGCTCTCGCCCAGAGTTGGCTGAGATGGGCGTCAGCCTCCCAGTGACCATAATTAAGATTCAAGGTTAAAAAAAAAAAAAAAAGGTAAGTCTGTTGGGTTTTTACACCCGAGCCTAGTGGCTCATCAGGTCGGTGCTTATCCCCGGATTCCATATCGTGAAGCGACCAGGAGTTCAACTCGTCTTGGATGTGACGCTGGTCCATCGCAGGTTTCCTTCCCAGTATATGTTTACTGGTACCCATTATTATACTGCTGGGTGAACGGAGGCACACTTGTGGTTGAGACCTTGCTCAGGGGTCTTAGCACAGTGAGGGTCTCAGTGGGATTTGAACTCACAACCTCCCGATCATGAGTGCAGCACCCTAACCACTACACCACCGGCCCCACGAATTAAGATTAAGCTGTTCAGAAAATGAATGAGTGTCGGTTCAGGCACACATTCGCACCTCATCACAATTTGTTTGCTTCTGTTCCTGTGGAGGATGTTTTAAATATTTCTGCACCTCAGTCTTGGTGGATGTTATTGAGTTGAATTTTCTTATTCAGTAGCATCCACTTTGCCTTTGGTGTGTAACTCTATACCAGATGTAAAATAGCTTAAAATGGATTTAACAGTCAGTCAGTCATCATCCTCTTTCACTTGATCCGGGTCGGGCTACGGGGGCAGCGGCCTAAGCAGTGAGGTTCAGACATCCCTCTCCATAGCCACTTCCTCCAGCTCTTCTGAGGGGACATGGAGGTGTTCCCAGACCAGCCGAGAGAAGTTAGTCCATCCAGTGCGTTCTTGGTCGGCCCCGAGATCTCTTCCTGGTCAGACATGCCTGAAACGCCACACCAGAGAGGCGCTTGGGAGACACTCAACATACCTCAACTGGCTCCACTCAATGTAGAGGAGCTGCGGTTCTGAACTCCTCCCAGATGACTGGACTTCTCACCATAAAAAGTAGTAAATATTTGGGGGCAACCGTAAGCTTGTCGATTCCCGAATCAGCAGGAGAAATGTGTTTTGTAGTCTATTCTAATGTTTTAATGAATTTAAAAAGGTAACTGTTGCTTAATGGGCAGCACGGTGGTGTAGTGGTTACCACGCCCACCTCCCACAGTTCAAAGATATGCACAGTAGGCTAATTCATTCTTCCAAATTGCCCCTTGGTGTGACTGAATTATTATGTGTGTGTGTTGCCCTGCGACGGTCTTGTGAGCTGTTCAGGATGCACACCGCCCTTGCGCTGAGGTGGCTGAGATGGGCTCCAGCCTCCTTACAACCCTGATAGGATAAAATGATTTGGGGAATGAGTGAGTGAGTTTTAAGGAATAAGAGAAATATCAATGATATCCACACCCCTCCCCCGGTGTTCACATCTTACTGAGAAATAATACGACGCTGATCCAATAAATGAAAATTCCACTGATTCCGCCTTGCTACGGTCCGGTTCGTCATGTCACGCTGTCTCTGTTGTTCGATTCTTTCAGTGAGATTGGTGCAGGTGACGTCTGTAAACCACAGGCGTTTTTATCACCCAGAATCAACGGGTCTTTTTACTGACTGTAGGAACCTTGTTTGGTTCTGTGGTGATATACATAGTTCTTTGGCTTTTCATCAAGTCTAAACCAGGTCCTGGAATTTGTAATCATTACAAGATAAACATACGAATATACATAACGTTAATGTAACTCTCAGTAATTACTTGACCACATTGTCATCAAGGTTGCTTGAGGGAGGTTTCCGACCCGCATCTGTCTACAGGTTACACCCAAGTTTGGCGCTTGTAATGCACTAGCCGGGCGGTTACTAGGCCTCCTGAGCTGTAAGTGTTGAGTTGTTTTTTTTTTTCTTTAACTGCAGGAGTATCCCTCATATACAGCGTTCGGGCAGAATCAGTACGCTCAGTATTACTCCGCTTCCTCCTATGGATCCTATATGACAACCAACAGCACACTGGACAGCACAGGCACCACGTCCAGCTATCAACTGCAAGACCCTGTAATCACGGGACAGGCTCCTGAGATGCATCCAGGTGAGTGCTGGCCAATCAGGAGAGGGAGAATTGCCATGTGATAAGATTGGGAAATGTAGCTATCTCAGTGTTCCAATGTAGCATTGAATAGACCCCTGATAATATGTATACTATAATCTTGTACCCCACTGACGGGCGTATTTGGATGTTCATATCTGAGAGTTTGCTCGTGAATAGCATTCTGTACTGTTTGAACTGGTTCGGTTTCATTGTTACTTTTACGATTTTTTTTTTTTTTTTTTCCAATGCCAACAAACACGTCCCCTCAAAGGTGTTTTTCATACATTTAGGTGATTTTGAGGCGGGGCAGAGTCCTTCTACGCCTATCAAAGAACTGGACGACCGGACATGCCGTGGGGGTGGGAGTAAAGCCAGGGGGCGTGGACGGAAGAACAACCCCTCCCCTCCTCCTGACAGCGATCTGGAGGTAAGCCATGTAGTGTAGAATAGATTAACTCGTAAAGCCTATGGGAAGACGACAGGAAGTCAGTAAGAGGAAGTTAATGTTGTAATGTTAGCGTTTTCTCTTTAATTAAGGAACCGCCGTGTATACACTGACTTGTAATGCGGGTTTGTTCCAGAGAGTGTTCGTCTGGGATCTGGATGAGACCATCATTGTTTTTCACTCACTTCTCACTGGATCTTATGCACAGAAATATGGAAAGGTGTGTCATCTTTTCTGTTTCTTCTTCTTCTTCGCTCATAATTTGAATTCTGTTGTTACTCTTCATTTCAATTCATAAAAACCAGGACGGAATAGACTTGAAAAGACTTGAGGTCAGTGATGGTCGAGTGGTATAGGGCGCTGGATCGCTGATCCAAAGGTTGGGGGTTCAAGTCCCACTCTCCACAAGGTTGTCACTGTCGCCCCAGTGCAGCTAACTGGGTTATCAAAGGCGGGCCATGTCTGTCACTGTCTATGGTGAGAGGTTGATGTAAAAGAACCATTGCTGACTTTGTAAAGAGGAGCTGCAAAGTCGTCAGTGTGTTTCTGTCCCTTGCTAAAAAGGGTTGTCACAGGAAGGGCATCCGACCTAAAAACCTCTGCCAAATCAAACGTGCGAATCAGATGATTCACTGTGGCGACTCCCGAGGAAAAGGGAAAAAGCCAAAAGGAAGACAGACAGAATAGACTTGAAAAGGTCCATGAACATTCTTCAGAGTTTCACTCATCCAATTATTTCTGTGTGAGTAATTCAACAATGGTAATAGCCGTCTATTGTCTCTAGCCCTTGTCCATCAGGGACACAGTGAAGCTGGAGCCAAACCCAGCTGGCTTTGGGAAAGAGCTGCAATTACACCCTGAATAGGCCACCAGGCTACTGCAACGAAGGCACAGCAGGAAAAATATGTGGTGGTGGGGGAGTGCAGGGTGTAGTAGCGTAGGCTGTGTGTGTGTGTGTGTGTGTGTGTGTGTGTGCTTGCTTGCTTTGAATGGGTTAAATATGCAAGCTAAATTTACCTTTCTAGGCGAACTGGATGTTCCAGATTACCCCTATATGTGAGTGTGAATGGTGTTATCAGAGTGTACCGCATATGTTCCTTGTGTTGGCTGAGATAGGCTCCAGCCTCACTGTGACACTAGTAAGATTAAGTGGTTCAACATACGAGTGAGTGATAATGAATCCTTACCTCATCCATTCAGGAAGGCACCGGCACACATATCAGCTGAGCGAACAGGTGAGACATGCGGATTAAACGAATGCACCGGATCAGTAAAGAAGGACAGACATGCTTGTGATTGTATTGGATTCTGCAACACCGAGTCTGGAGAGCTGTGTGAAGTATCTGCCGTGTTTTCACACCTTCGCTCATTTCTTGTCGTTGCTTCTCGGAGAGCTGTGGGCACAGCTGCGTCTATTCCCAGTTTACGGCTATTTCTGACAACGCGGTCATGAGCAGGACCCTCCAATCTTAGGCACTTCATCAGCACCAGCGCCAATCCTGTCTCACACACACACACACACACACACACACACACACACACACACACACACACACACAGCGAGAGATACACACACACAGATACACACACAGATACACACACAGATACACACACACACACAGATACACACACACACACACACACACACACAAATACACAGAGATACATATACACACACACACACACACACACACACACACACACACACACACAAAAAAAAAAAGTTCTCATTTTCCTTCTCTTTAATCCAGTAGTCTCCTACATCTCTTCTTTTAAACATATATGTGGTTGTGTGTGTGTGTGTGTGTGTGTGTGTGTGTGTGTGTGTGTGTGTGTGTGTGTGTGTGTGTGTGTGTGTGAACAACAGTTTGGTTTCATACCAAGAAAGAGCACCACAGATGCAATGTTTGCTTTGAGGATGTTAATGGAGAAGTACAGAGAAGGTCAGAGGGAGCTACATTGTGCCTTTGTTGATCTGGAAAAAGCATATGACAGGGTGCCGAGAGAGGAACTGTGGTATTGCATGAGGAGGTCTGGAGTGGCAGAGAAGTATGTTAGAGTGTTGCAGGACATATATAAGAGATGTAAGACAGTGGTGAGGTGAAGACTTGTTTGCTATGGTGATGTACAGGCTGACAGACGAGGTTAGACAAGAATCTCCATGGACTATGATGTTTGCAGATGACATTGTGATCTGTAGTGAGAGCAGAGAACAAGTGCAGGAAAATCTAGAGAGGTGGAGGTATGCCCTGGAAAGGAGAGGAATGAAGGTTAGCCTCAGAAAATCAGAATACATGTGTGTGAATGAGAAGGACCCAGGAGGAACGGTGATGTTACAGGGAGCAGAGATAAAGAAGGTGGAGGATTTTAAGTACTTAGGCTCAACAATCCAGAGCAATGGAGAGTGTGGAAAAGAGGTGAAGAAGCGTGTGCAGGCAGGCTGGAATGGTTGGAGAAAAGTGTCCAGTGTGATGTGCGATAGGAGAGTGTCAGCAAGAATGAAGGTAAAAGTGTCCAAGACGGTGTTGAGGCCAGCGATGCTGTATGGCTTAGAAACAGTGGCGCTGAGGAAAAGGCAGAAGGTAGAGCTGGAGGTCGCAGAGATGAAAATGTTGAGGTTCTCTCTGGGAGTAACGAAGATGGATAGGATCAGAAATGAGTATATCAGAGGGACAGCCCATGTAAGATGTTTTGGAGACAAAGTCAGAGAGGCTAGATTGAGATGGTTTGGACATGTACAGAGGAGGGATAGTGAGTGTATTGGCAGTAGGATGCTGAGGTTGGAACTACTAGGAAGAAGGCCTCGAGGAAGACCAAAGAGGAGATTTATGGATGTGGTGAAGGAAGACATGAAGGTCGTTGGAGTCAGAAAATAAGATGCAGAGGACAGGGTGAGATGGAGGTGGATGATTTGCTGTGGCGACCCCTGAAGGGAGCAGCCGAAAGTAAAAGAAGTGTGTGTGTGTGTGTGTGTGTGTATGTGTGTATACACATATATATATATATATATATATATAAATAAAAGGACAGGACAAAGAGTTTCTATTGAAACTCCATTTATCACTACAGATCTGTTTCGAGGGGTGGCGAAACCATCCTCTCTCTTCAGGTGATTATAGAAGAATGATTACAAAGTGCTGGGGGCGGTACTATGTCGATGAACATGGCGTCCTCTAGATGGGGTGGTGTTCATTATGTATTCGGGGGCGGGTTCTCTTCAATATTGGTATCGATACATGCATATATGTGCATACATTTTTACATGCCCGTGAACTCATATATGTACACATATATATAGGTATCCACACATACACACTTTATATATATATATATATTCATCTTGAAGGAGGAGTTTGTCAGGAATGTTCTAAAAGTGAAAGTGTCAGACAGAGTGATGAGTCTCAAGTTAGAAATTGAAGGTGTAATGCTCAATGTTGTTAGTGCTTATGCCCCACAGGCAGGATGTGAGCTAGAAGAGAAGGAGAGATTCTGGAGTGACTTAGATGAAGTGATGCAGAGTACAGCCAGAGGTGAAAGAGTGGTCATAGGTGCAGACTTCAATGGACATGTTGGGGCAGGCAACAAAGGGGACGAGGAAGTGATGGGCAGGTTTGGTATCCAGGACAGGAACGCAGAAGGACAGATGTTGATAGATTTTGCAAAAAGGATAGAAATGGCTGTGGTGAATACTTTCTTTGAGAAGAAACAGGAGCATAGGGTGACTTATGAAAGCGGAGGTAGGCGCACACAGGTAGACTACATCTTGTGTAGGCGATGTAATTTGAAGGAAGTCAGTGACTGCAAAGTAGTAGTGGGTGAGAATGTTGCCAAACAGCATAGGATGGTGGTGTGCAGGATGACTCTGATGGTGAGAAAGGTGAAAAAGGCAAAGGCAGAGCAGAAGACAAAGTGGTGGAAGCTGAAAAAGGAAGAGTGTCGTGTTGTCTTCAAGGAGGAGTTGAAACAGGCTTTGGGTGGCCAGGAAGTGCTTCCAAATGACTGGACAACCACAGCAAATGTGATCAGGGACACAGGTAGGAGAGTACTTGGTGTGTCCTCTGGAAGGAAAGTAGATAAGGAGACTTGGTGGTGGAATGAGGAAGTGCAGGAGTGTGTACAAAGGAAAAGGTTAGCCAAGAAGAAGTGGGACATTGAGAGGACTGAAGAGAGTAAACAGGAGTACAGGGAGACACAGCGTAAGGCGAAAGTAGCAGTGGCTAAGGCCAAACAGAGGGCGTATGATGACTTGTATGATAGGTTGGATAGTAAAGAGGGAGAAAATGATCTATACAGGTTGGCACAGCAGAGAAATAGAGATGGGAAGGACGTGCAGCAAGTTAGATTGATAAAGGACAGAGAGGGAACTGTATTGACTAATGACAGAAGTGTGCTGGGAAGATGGAAAGAGTACTTTGAAGAGCTGATGAATGAGGAAAATGAGAGAGAAAAAAGACTAGAAGAGGTAACCATTGAGGAGCAGGATGTAGCAAAGATCAGTAAGGGTGAAGTGAGAAGGGCATTGAAGAGGATGAAGAATGGAAAGGCAGTTGGTCCTGATGATATACCTGTGGAGGTATGGAAGTGTCTAGGAGAGGTAGCAGTAGATTTTCTGACAAGAACATTCAACAAGGTACTAGAGAGTGAGCAGATGCCGGAGGAGTGGAGGAGAAGTGTGCTGGTGCCCATTTTTAAGAACAAGGGAGACGTGCAGAGTTGCAGCAACTACAGAGGGATAAAGTTGATGAGCCATACGATGAAGTTATGGGAAAGAATAGTGGAAGCTAGACTAAGGGCAGAGGTCAGCATTTGTGAACAACAGTTTGGTTTCATGCCAAGAAAGAGCACCACAGATGCAATGTTTGCCTTGAGGATGTTAATAGAGAAGTACAGAGAAGGTCAGAGGGAGCTACATTGTGCCTTTGTGGATCTGGAAAAAGCATATGACAGGGTGCCAAGAGAAGAACTGTGGTATTGCATGAGGAAGTCTGGAGTGGCAGAGAAGTATGTTAGAGTGGTGCAGGACATGTATGAGAGATGTAAGACAGTGGTGAGGTGTGCTGTCGGTGTGACCGACGAATTCAAGGTGGAGGTGGGACTGCATCAAGGGTCAGCTCTGAGCCCCTTCTTGTTTGCTATGGTGATGGACAGGCTGACAGACGAGGTGAGACAAGAATCTCCATGGACTATGATGTTTGCAGATGACATCGTGATCTGTAGTGAGAGCAGAGAACAAGTGCAGGAAAATCTAGAGAGGTGGAGGTATGCCCTGGAAAGGAGAGGAATGAAGGTTAGCCTCAGAAAATCAGAATACATGTGTGTGAATGAGAAGGACCCAGGAGGAACGGTGAGGTTACAGGGAACAGAGATAACGAAGGTGGAGGATTTTAAGTACTTTGGCTCAACAATCCAGAGCAATGGAGAGTGTGGAAAAGAGGTGAAGAAGCGTGTGCAGGCAGGCTGGAATGGTTGGAGAAAAGTGTCCGGTGTGATGTGCGATAGGAGAGTGTCAGCAAGAATGAAGGGAAAAGTGTACAAGATGGTGGTGAGGCCAGCGATGTTGTATGGCTTAGAAACAGTGGCGCTGAGGAAAAGGCAGGAGGCAGAGCTGGAGGTAGCAGAGATGAAAATGTTGAGGTTCTCCCTGGGAGTAACGAGGATGGATAGGATCAGAAATGAGTATATCAGAGGGACAGCCCACGTAAGATGTTTTGGAGACAAAGTCAGAGAGGCTAGATTGAGATGGTTTGGATATGTACAGAGGAGGGATAGTGAGTATATTGGCAGTAGGATGCTGAGGTTGGAACTACCAGGCAGAAGGCCTCGAGGAAGACCGAAGAAGAGATTTATGGATGTGGTGAAGGAAGACATGAAGGTCGTTGGAGTCAGAAAAGAAGATGCGGAGGACAGGGTGAGGTGGAAGCGGATGATTTGCTGTGGCGACCCCTGAAGGGAGCAGCCGAAAGTAAAAGAAGAATATATATATATACAGTAAAACCTCCGCTGACGAACGCTTAAGCTCACGAACTTTTCGCCTCAAGAACATTAAATTTGCGAGCAAATAGTCTCTGCTGACGAACTAGTTTTCGGCGGACGAATCAAACCACTTGGTCGAACAGCGCCACGGTGGCGGCCACGAGAAGCTGACGCACGCTCACGGCGTCACAGTTCGTCACCCCCTTTCTTTGAGTGTGGAAGTGGTTTGTGTTTGATAGACATTTTGGACCATATTGAGTGTACTTTTGCTATTATGGGACCGAAAAAGACCCCACCACAGGCGGAGATCATTGAAAACCACGAACGAGGTGTGCGTTTGCGTGACTCAGCGTCCCAGTACCAGTACGCTAAGTCTACCATTGCTCCCATCCTTAAGAACAAGGAAGCTATTAAGGGTGTGTGTGTGGCTAAGGGTGTTTCCAAACAGTAGGCGTTTCCAAACACTCCTTCCAAACAGTAAGTCCCTCCCTCCCTCCTCCTCCCACTCCATTCCATCAAGCCATCAACTACCATCACAAAGGTAAATAAAACCACTTTATTATACAGTACAGTTTATTTCTTTAATTACAATACAATAGCACATTTATTATACATAAAATAAGGTATATTTTTGTGTATTTTTAAGGCTTATTTAGTAGAAAATTGTGTTTTATGGGGACCTGGGAACGGATTATTCTCATTTTAATGGTTTCTTATGGGAAATAAATGTTCGGAAGACGAACTTTTCGCCTTACACACACTTTCTGGGAACCAATTATGTTCGTGAGCAGAGGTATCACTGTATATATATATATATATATATATATATATATATATATATGTGTGTGTGTGTGTGTGTGTGTGTGTGTGTCACAGACGTGACAGAAGTGTATGGTGGGTTGATGGGTTGGAGCGAGTGTACCGCGGTCTGTGATCGACTGCTTCAGCTGACAGATGCAGTAGTTTGGGAAGACAGGAGGTGCCGGAGACCATGAGTTTATGTGGACAGTTAAAAGAAGATCTCATTTGATACCGGAATTTTTTTAAATATTGAGAAGTTTAGAAAGCTTTGAGTGTTTCTTTATTATTATTTGGTGCCATGTTTTAAAGTGGACAAATGTCAAATGATTTAAATTAACCAGGTTCCTGCCAAGTCCAGAGTTCTATGTGGCGAACCAGAAAAAAAAGTGGTGATGTATGGAAAGCTAGATTATATATTAATAGGCTACAGATTAATAGAAACTCTCTTTGATCGATCGAAGACAGTTGTTGGCGGCACGAAGTTGTAATTGTTAGCACATCTGACTCATAATTACAAGGTCCTGGGTTCGAGTCCCGGTCCTGGGTGTTTCTGTGTGGAGCTTGCATTTTCTCGCCATGCTTGTTTCTCTGGATACTTAGGTTTCCTCCCACAGTCCAAAGACATTCAATCGTTCAAACATTACATGTAGCATTAACCCCCACCTTCAACATTCTGAAAAGATGATATGCCTACTACTGTCAACTAGTTCACACCTTGGCCAATGCATGTCGTAGCACACTCGGTAATATCCGGAGCAAACAGATCATGTTCCCTCTACCAGGACACCCATCTGTGGTTCTTCCCTAAATGTTATCACAGAGAATTGCATTTAATCTGTGCATGTTATAGCATTACAGTTTTCCTTGAGTGGAAATGAGTTCCAAACCTGCTCCAGCAACACAACACAACTGAGAACAAAGCTGATTTCACTCATGAAAAGAATCCTCCAAAATCTCAGGCATCCACAATATACAGTACAGGACTTCATCAGCTAGACTAGAGGACAGGAGCCATTGAGAGCTGATTGGTCAAGCTCTCAGGAAGTAGCTTCCCTGTCACTCACAGTCTTGAGCATTTGTGAGCTCATGCATATGAAGGAATAAATATTGCTATCTTGCAGAGTGTGTTGTGATGCTGCTAACTACTGATGAGAAGTTCTGGGAAAAAAGCAATCAGCTGTCATCGTGCTCCTCACAGGAAACACATGGTTCTCCCTGGCTGCTAGCAATAGTGCAATAGGGAAGAGGTCTCTGATGATGGTGGTGGTGATGGTGTGAAAGTGATAAAGATGGTATTAATGATTATGATGATGATAATGATGATGGTGATGGTGGTTGTGTTGATAGTGGTAATGTTGATAATGTTGATGATGGTGATGGTGATATTGGTAATGTTGATGAGGATGATGATGATTGTGGTGATAGTGGTAATGATGATGGCTGTGATGATGATGATGATGATGATGATGATGGTTGAGTTGATAGTGGTAATAATGATGATGAGATGATGATGATGGTTGTGGTGATAATGGTAATGATGATAATGGTTGTGATGATCATGGTAATGATAATGATGGCTATGGTAATGATGATGATGATGATGATGATGATCATGATGGTTGTGGTGATAATGGTAATGTTTGATGATTTGATGATGATGATGATGATGGTTGTGGTGATAATGGTAATGATGATGATGATGATGATGATGATGGCTGTGGTGATCATGGTGATGATGATGGTTGAGTTGATAGTGGTAATGATGATGATGATTATAATGATGATGATGATGGTTGTGGTGATAGTGGTAATGATGATGATGATGGTTGTGGTGATAATAGTAAGGTTGATAATGGTTGTGGTGATAGTGGTAATGATGATGGTAATGATGATGATGGTAATGATGATGATGATGGTTGTGGTGATAATGGTAATGATGATGATGATGGTGGTTGTGGTCATAGTGGTAATGATGATGATGATGGTTGTGGTGATAATGGTAATGAGATAATGGTTGTGGTGATAGTGGTAATGATGATGGTGGTGATGATGATGATGATGATGATGATGGCTGTGGTGATCATGGTGATGATAATGATGGTTGAGTTGAGAGTGGTGATGATGATAATGATTATAATGATGATGGTTGTGGTGATAGTGGTGATGATGATGATGATGGTGGTGGTTGTGGTCATAGTGGTAATGATGATGGTAATGATGATGATGGTAATGGTAATGATGATGATGATGGTGGTTGTGGTCATAGTGGTAATGATGATGATGTTTGTGGTGATAGTGGTGGTGATGATGATGATGGTTGTGATGATAATGGTAATGATGATAATGGTTGTGGTGAAAGTGGTACTGATGATGATGATGATGATGAAGATGGCTGTGGTGATCATGGTGATGATGATGATGGCTGTGGTCATCATGGTGATGATGATGATGATGATGGTTGTGGTGATAGTGGTGATGATGATGATGATGATGATGATGATGGTCGTGGTGATAATGGTAATGATGATAATGGTTGTGGTGATAGTGGTAATGATGATGATGATGGCTGTGGTGATTATGGTAATGATGATGATGGATGAGTTGATAGTGGTAATGATGATGATGATGATGATAGTTGTGGTGATAATGGTAATGATGATGTTGATGATGATGATGATGATTCCTCTGTAGGATGCTCCGATGGCAGTGACACTGGGTTTGAGAATGGAAGAGATGATCTTTAATCTTGCCGACACGCATTTCTTCTTCAATGATTTAGAGGTAACATCTCACACCTCTCCTTTTTAAATAAATTTGTTAATATTTAACCCGTGTGTGTAAGTTTAAGTGCTTGTCGCCCCCTGGTGGATTTGATTATAGCCTCACCTGGGACTTTGACCTGTGATTGACAGGAATGTGTTTACCTGTGTGTTCTCTACAGGAATGTGATCAGGTGCACATCGATGACGTGTCATCAGATGATAATGGACAAGACCTTAGGTGCGTCTTGAACACTACTGTGTTCCCATGACTTACTTAAATAGTGAGATATGAAAGGAATAAAAACTCCCTGTATTGAAAGGAATTTCTCAGGAAATATACACAATACTTATTTTTGTAACATGATTGCAGTCAGTAGTCTAATCTATATTTAATACCTAACATGTACAATTTTGAACTGAAGCTGCAAGATGTTTATTCTGTCAAATTATTTTCTGAACTTTTATTTTAAAACATGAGGAACAATCAGAGTTCGTGCAATAATCAACACATTATTATTATTATTATTATTATTATGAAATTCGAAATGAGAAAATCCTTTGACTGAATAATAATATACAGCATGTTATTCACTCTGCAAATTCAGGATAATCTTTGATATATATATATATAAAAAAATATATATATATATATATATATATATATATATATATATATATATATATATACACACACACACACACACAAAATGTTGTATGGTTTCTAAAACAGTGGCGCTGGGGAAAAGACAGGAGGCAGAGCTGGAGGTCGCAGAGATGAAAATGTTGAGGTTCTCTTTGGGAGTAACGAGGATGGATAGGATCAGGAATGAGGACATCAGAGGGACAGCACATGGAAGAGGTTTTGGAGACAAAGTCAGAGAGGCTAGATTGAGATGGTTTGGACATGTACAGAGGAGGGATAGTGAGTGTATTGGTCGTAGGATGCTGAGGTTGGAACAACGAGGCAGAAGGTCTAGAGGAAGACCAAAGAGAAGATTTATGGATGTGGTGAAGGAGGACATGAAGGCAGATAGAGTAAGAAGATATAGCTAATAGGGTGAGATGGAGGCGGATGGTTTGCTGTGGCGACCCCTGAAGGGAAAAGCCGAAAGGTAAAGAAGAAACCTTGATGTGGATGAGAACTGCACTATTGATACATTTAATTTATGGAAAGTTCTTGGGGTCTTCCTGGCTTTTCCTGTAAGCGTAAAGATGAACTTTTTATGCTTGCATTTGCGGCGATGTTACAAAAGCTACCTGTAGTTTTGTCAAAGGTTGAGAATCTAAACAAGTCCAATGTGACTTTAAGAGTAAGATGAGAAGCATTGTCTGATGTGTAGACAACTTCTCTGACTGTCGATTGATGAACATCCAGACTTTTAGAGATGGTTTTGTATCCTTTCCCAGCTTTATACAAATCAACAATTCTTGATGGCAGGTCTTCAGACAGCTCTTTTGAGCGAGCCATGGTGCACATCAGACAATGCTTCTCATCAAGACAATTCTTACCAGGTGTGTGTTTTATAGTGGGCGGGGCAGCTTTAAGCCACTCATCAGTGATTGGGCACACACCTGACTTAAATTGTTTGGTAAAAATTGGTTTCAATTGCTCTTTAAGTCTCCTTAGGCAGAGGGTTCAGTTACTTATTCCTCCCCCTTCTGTCATTGTTTGCATGTTATCCTCATTAAAATATGAAAACCTATAAATGTTTGGGCGGTTTCAGTTAAAGCAGACACTGTTTTTTCATCTGTGTGATTTTGACAAAGATCAGATCACATTTGATGGTGATTTTATGCAGAAATGTGAGAAATTCCAAAAGGTTCAGATACTTTTTCATACCATGATAGATAGATAGATAGATAGATAGATAGATAGATAGATAGATAGACAGATAATGAAGTATATTTATGATAATTTTAAAAGTAAATAATTGTGTGTTGATTCTTTGAGCAGTGAAATGAAGAATGCGGTGTAAAACATCACTGTTGTTGTTGTTATTATTAACAGCACTTACAGTTTTGCCACTGATGGCTTCCATGCAGCTGCAACAAGCGCAAGCCTCTGCCTGGCCACAGGCGTCAGGGGCGGAGTCGACTGGATGAGGAAGCTGGCCTTCCGTTACAGACGAGTGAAGGAGTTGTACTGCACGTATAAAAACAATGTGGGCGGTAAGCTTCCTCCATCTGACCTTTAAGAATACGTTCAGAAGTGCCGTCAGATAAATTGTGCCAGCTGGTCGTGGGTGGGTCACAAAAGATTTACAAACAAACTATATGCTGCTAGCACGGAGAAAACACCATAGAGACATGCCCCTGCAGAGCCCGGGACTCAAACCTCCTTGTTGTGAGGCGGACGCACTAACCACTACACCAGTGTGCCGCCCTGAGCTTTTCTCCTGCAGACCTGAAATATGTGTGAATACATGATGTCATTCCGACTTGTTTTTAATAAAGTATTTGAAATTCCGGTGAAGGACATGTGTTTTTGGCCTTTCTCTTCAGGACTGTTGGGTCCCGCTAAGAGAGACGCATGGCTCCAGCTCAGGGCCGAAGTTGAGGCTCTGACAGATTCGTGGCTCACGACTGCACTGAAGTCTCTGTCAATCATCAGCTCGAGGTGTGTTTATTAATACTTCCAGCTAATATAACCAGCGAAGTATTCAGATTCTTCCACCATCATGTGCTGACTCCGCCTCCTCACACAGTTTTTACTGTTGCTCATCATGAAGTTAGAGGTCAAGCTACAGATTATAAGAAAGAAAAAAAGAATTATGTACTTTCCATTACTGAAGCCATCACTTTTCCACCATAATACCAAGTGAGAAGGTTTTCTGAGGCTCCTGTTGGTAATTATGACCTGCGTATAAAACTTAGCATTCAAGATAATAGTCTCTAACAATTAATCTAAATACGTACAGTGGTATCTTGACTTACAAAATGAATCCGTTTCAAGGGTGAGCTCGTAAGTCAAAATGTTCGTTAGATAAAACAAAAATTCCCATCAGAAATAATAGAAAACCAGTTCATCTCTTCCAACCCCCTCCCAAAGTCATATAACCTGCATAAACACGTATATTTCACCTCATATATTAAACATAGACATGTAAAAACAATAAATATTTCATATTAATCCATGTACATTAACATTATTAATAATTAATAATAAATAATAAGTCAGCTCACCCTTTTGATCATCAACTGCGGCAAAGATGTCGCGTGGGCAGGCATGAGGTGGTTCGTAACAGAAGAGGAGGAGGAAAATTTTGTGCATGTGCACGCTACAAACGCCAGTGAGGAAAGGCTCGTGGTGAGCTCCCACAAGGCCAATGCTTCTCAAATAATGGGGCATGCCCCCCTTGGGGGGGAGGGGGGTTTGACCCTGGGGAACATGCTTTTTTGCAATACTGTACTAGAGTTAAGTGTAATTGTGCATCCTCTACAGTAGGTGGCAGTGGCGCTCTCACTGTGTACGTTAAAAGCACCGCGCAATCAATATGAAGTGCAGTAAACACTATAGTCAGCGCGAGGCGTGAAATGTCTTTTTATTCTTCCTTTAGAGGGCATCACAGAAAATAATTGAGAAGCACTGTACAAGGCGTTCTCAGAGCGCAGAGGAATACACGCTGAAGAATACGAGGCTAATCAGCCTGGAAAAGCCATTTCCCCAGCAGAGCTCATAAATCAAAATTTTGCTGGTTGGATGTGGCAGATTTTTGGTGGATCGAAGCTCGTATCATGGAAAATTCACTATAAAAGACACTGGCAAGTCAAGGTACCAGTGAAATTATAATTATTCTGTCCACACCTACTGGATATAAGTGATCATGAACTCTGATTGGCTCCTTTAGTAAGCGGATATCAACTCATCAACTCCTATAGTGTGACTACAGAAAAAACTGTGGTTAGATTTATCATGTCTACTTCAGTTTGTTTGGGTTTAATCTGTCGAGGCACGTGACCTGCAAAAATGATCTGTTTTAATTCTTAAATGATTAATAAAATAATAAAAAATCTTGTACAACTGCAGTGGACATGGGTGTACTAAAACAATTATTCCACTCAGTCTGTTCACATGAGGCTGGCGACTCAGTGCCATGTGACTCATCAGCACAATCTCAATTACCACTTATTTTACTGGAATGGCTGATCAGTATAAACAATATAATAAATATAATGTGGCACAAAAAAAACAAACACAGATAATAGTTTTAACAGCAGAGCTCCTGAGCGAAGCAGCAGAATTAAGCTCTATGGCTTGGATGGTTGCCCCATGTTCGTCTGGTGTCTGTACCCGCTCGTTACGGGAAACAGTAAGGCTGCTGTGTTGCTGAATTGATTCTGATTAGCTTGCTCTCTATCGCTGATCTCCATGATGATAGCTATTTATTTATTGTAAATAACTAAAATGAAACCAAAAAATAGAAGTGCAACCCCATGATTCAGACTCGCACAGAATAGAAACTATACTCAACGCAAGGTGAATAAATGCTCATGGAATGAATGCTGAATTCAGAAGCTTAACACAACAACTCATTAACGAGACACTGACAAACACGAACGCAAACGCCGACACCTGTCAATAAAGGCATTTACCACAGTGTTTAAATCTATATACATTACTGAGAATCACCACAAAGAATGAAAAGGTATATAAAGCTCTCTCTCTCTCTCTCTCTCTCTCTCTCTCACACACACACACATCAGGAATAACTGTGTTAATGTGTTGGTGACTACGACACAGTTAATTCCAGCTCTTGCCAAGGTGATGCTCTACAGCCTGGGCTCGGCTTTTCCTATTGAGAACATCTACAGCGCAACTAAAATAGGTGAGTCACCAAAAACACAGGGAATGAAAGAATAAGGCTTAAAACATGAGTGAAAGTACAAGAATCAAGGATGAGATGGTACGGACACCTCGTCCTCAGGATGGATAAGCATAGCAAAGCAGAAGTGACACA
>CM045738.1:50962296-50989796 GCA_024760905.1 Plotosus lineatus
TGATCAATACGCCAGAACTATTCAAAGTGTAAAAATAAAACATGTTTGGATCGACAGCAATTTCGAAAGAAAAGAGATTCAAATAAATATAATCAAATGTATTCATTCATTCATTTTCTGAACCACTTAATCTCAATTGGGGTCATGGGGAGGCTGGTGCCCATCTCAGGGAACTCTGGACGTGGGTGGGGTACACCCTGAACAGCTTGCCAGGCCACTGCACGGCCAACGATCACACTTAGGGGAGATGAACCTACTGTGCATGTTTATGGACTGTGGGAGGAAACCAGTGTACCTGGAGGAAGCCCATGCAAGCACAGGGACACCACGCAAACTCCACACACAAACATCCAGGCTGGGAATGAATCTCAGGACCTTCATGCTGTGAGGCAGCTGTGCGAACCACTACGCCACTGTGCTGCCCCAAATACATTCAAGTGATGAAAATTCAACAATCCCATCCACACTCAGTAAAGTAACTGACAAAAAGCACATTTAATATCAAAAGTGATTTTAGTAGCATTATTTGTTTTGAGTACCTGGAAGAAACCCACACCATCAAAGGGAGAACCTGCAAACTGTACATAGAGACACTCAAGCCTGGGACGCAAACCCAAGATCTTCTTACTGTGAGGAGGACACACTGATCCCCAACACTACCATTTATGACCCACTACCACAAAAAGACTCGTAATGCACCAAACTGATCTTTTTGTGAGATGCATAAGGATGGAGAGAAAGCTCTCAGCTTCCAAATGAATCTGATGAGGATCTGGAAAACATCTGAAAAAATGTTTCAAATACATTTAAAGGTAAAGGTCGGTTTTAGCGGCATCTAGTGGCAACATTCTAGAATACAATCAACCGACATTTAATTCCTGATCCTCCCCTTCCACGCCTGGACGGTCCACACACTCACTCATTCGTCAAACCATTCAGTTTCACGAGGGTCGAGGGGAGGCCGGAACCTATCGCAGCCAGCAAGGGACACTCGCCAGACCATTGCAGGGCCAACACACACACACACACACACAATCAGACCTCAGGGTGATTTGGAACAGTCAGTCAGCCTACTGTGCATGTCTTTGGACTGTGGGAAGAAACCAGAGTACCAGGAAGAACCCATGCAAGCACGAGGACAAAACGCAGAGTCTGCATAGAAGCACCAGAGCCCGGGATTCGAACCCAGGACCTTCTTGCTTGTGACATGGAGGTGCTAAGCACAGTACCACAGTCCCTTTCTGATATCAGTGAATTAGTTTTGAAATGTTTGAGCCGTGTGATTGGACCGAGCCATTTTTAGGTATAAAATAAAAGAGAACTCGGTACTGGAGAATGCTTGTTGCCGACTGGTGAGCTGCTCTTCAGTGTGAAGAACACACGTGTTTCCATCCTGCTGGGCGTAAAGGGTTTATCAGAGGTTCACTGATCCACACAATATCCAGATATCACAACTTTATTTTCTATTCTTTCCTACAAGATCAATATACACAAACCCTCCGTGAGGAAACGGACCTTTTTATAAACCCTTTATTGATATTTGACTGTTGGTCTCTTGTTTTATTTCTGGTCTCAGTTTCATAAACTCAATGGAAACCTTAATTCTGGAAAAATGCAGCCGTGTTAAACGAACATGATCGTCGAGAGCAGTGACGCGTCTCCACCTCCGCAATTCTTCATCCGACCAGAGAAAAATATTTATATCTCACATCGTAATTTATTTATGGAAGTGCGTATAAAAATCTATAATCAACAATTATCACAGTGGGTGAGGTGGAAGTCGCAATTAAATTCAGCGATATCCTCTGGGACCGAGATCAATAAATGTTTAAATTTATACTGCACAGGAACACAAACCTTTTTTTAGTTCATTTTTAGAATTTTTTTTAATGATGATCTTCGCACACGGACGCCATCATGGCTTCTGAAACTCGTTCGAACTTTCAATAAAACACTTTTTAAAATTAAAATAATGTGAAGGCCATTGTAGTTTAACATGAAATCCTAAAAAAAAAAAAAAAAAGTTAAAGTTTGAGCATTATCCACTCGGAATAATTGTTTTATCCTCAGCTCGAGGACCAATCAGATTGATCTACACGTTTCTGTGCAGTATATTCTGATATCACATATTTAGTGTTTTATGTACAAATTTGATGAAATTGTTTTGTATTCATTGACCTGAAGGAAAGTAGAAGTTAAATACAGTAGCTACGACCGGCTGTTCAATCAGGGCAACGGGATCGGCGATGTGTTCGAGGCGGCGACTTTCCACGACTCCGACCGCTTGCGGCCTTTTCCCACAAAGCCGTCACACATTTGTTTAAAAAAAACCTTCACATGGAATGTTTATTACTGGATTTGCTGACTCCGGTTGTTCCTTCGCCAGGTGATGTGCTACACACCAGGTGATGTGATACACACCGAGTTGCCAGTTTATTAGACCGCAAAAGTCCAATTGAACCGACTGCACGACGTTTTGCTTTTGGATCACGACACGATCTTCATGGAAATTTTTTTTTTGGAACTTTTTCACGGCACTGTTGGCAGAAGTGCTCTGCTCCGTTCGCTTGCATGGCCGCACCGCAAAAACTGAGGCTTGTCAGAATTGATGGATTATTTTTGGTTGGTATTTGAGGTTGTTTTTTTCTCCCAGAATTAAAGGAATCATCAGAGAAGTGAACAATGGTTGGTACAGACGATGTCACACCAGAAACCACCATTAAAAAAATATATATAAATAAAACATTTATGTACACCTTTTACCATGTGACCAACAGGTCTTTGCCCTGGTGTTTAAAAAAAATGGAAAACTTGAAAATGAAACGAAGGCTTCCCGGAGCTGTAACTCGAGTTGCTCCTTATGAGAGATAAAGGCCCGTTTTTAACCTCAGGGTGCCCGAGTGGACCAGAGCTACAGTATTAGGTAGTTGCACCTAAAACTCTGGCAGCTCAGTATATACAGCGAGCTGAGGAATAGGGGTCCTGTTTTAGTGTGGGGGACATTTTTTATTATTGAGGACTTGGTTCTGAGCCACTGAGCCCTTAAAACAGCCACCAGACTCCTCAGAACATGGTCCAGACACAGCAAGAACATGTAGAACGCGGTAGGAATGCAGAAGAAACTGATAAGGACATGGTGTGGTGTCCATGAACGGGGAGGACGAGGTCAAACTTGAGATGGTTTCTGAAAATAAATAAAATAGTGCAGATGCAGTGGAATCAGGATGCAGTAAGAACTTGTCGAGGACACAAGAGTGACGTCACTGAAGTAGTGGTGACGTCATGAAAAGCACGCAAGGGTTCGTGGGTGGAGTCGAAGCAAGGTATGGACTTGTATTTGTAATGACCAGAGAGAATGTGGTAAGAAGGTGCTGGGATCTGATCAGTGCTGCTGAGAAGGTATTAGAGGGGCACGCGGGGAACATTACACACGGTGAGAACCTACACTCGGGCCATGGAGCACCGCCTCGGGTTGAGATTTGGTCGGGGGAGGTGGAATCAGCTCACATAAAAGTCAACGGTGATCAAGAGAATTTTCTGTAGAAATATCAAAACCTCAGCACATTTGATTGAACTGAACTGAACTGAAGGGGATGACAGAGTTTTTCCTTTCATTTCTCACTTTGTCTGCATTTTCAGTTCATAGTGTCATTTCCCAACACATGCACCTGACGCCTTCTTGTCTCCCTCACAGCACAACATGCCATTCTGGCGAATCTCGAGCCACTCGGACCTGCTCGCCCTGCACCAGGCTCTGGAGTTCGAGTACCTGTAACGTCGACCAGACGCCCCTTTTTGTACAACTATTTAAAACATCATTACACTGCAGGCTCCTTTCATGTTGGTTTGTGTCCTCTTGTCTTTTGAATGATTATTCTGGCTTCTGATGAAATTCTGCACCGTCTTAAAAACCCGCTGTTTCCAAGGAAAGGGTACGATGGGGGTTTGCGCTCCAGCCAGGCTCACTCACAGAAAAGTCTCATCTCTCTCTCTCTCTCTCTCTCTCTCAGCCCAGTGTGATCATTGCTCTTTTTCCAGAGACAAACCCCACCCTGTCCTGGGTGTTGGACGTGCTTCTCCCCCATGGTGCGCTTTCCTCTGAAACTCAACACTTCAGCAGAGATTAACTCGTGTAAATTATTTTACAGGAACATTTAACACTAAAGACGACCTTTGCAATGTTTTTTTCCATTTTGTGTTTTTGTAAGTTTTTGGCAGAGATGTGTATAATTTGTTTTGCCTTACTGACTGTTCCGTGTGGAGGTTTCTGATCATTTTGAAAATGTAGATGAACAAAGACTGAAAATTAAACACTTCCTGTTTGTCTTCTGTTCATTTTGCATCAACATTAAAACCATGCCAAGCGACACCCCGGTTTCCTCCTCAGCAGAGACACCGGAAAACACGAATCTCCGCTTCTTACACAAACCCGTTACATCAACCAAGCTCCTCATCCCAAACACGTTCAGCACTCACACACCCAAACGTCATTGAAAACTTCCACCCATCACTAGAGTGGGAGGATTTGAAAATTAAGTGCATGATCTCCTCAAATATTTACCAAAAAGTGCAGAAAAGCTCGTTCTTAAATCCTCGCCCTCAAAATACAGATTCAGCCGACAATTCACGTCACATTCACGAAGAGGTTCAATCAAGTGTATGGGGTTCCAGCAGCTCCTCCACAAAGAAAAACATTCATGAGGAGTGGCTGCCCCGCCCATCAACCACACAGTTGTACACAGGTGGATTCAGTCTTATGAGGAGGGGGGTTGGGAAACAAGGTGAAAAAACACAGAACCTTGTCCCTTTTAAATCAAGAAGCTTCACATTCAATCTTTCCAAACGGGTTTTATTCTGTTCATTTCTTTGTCGATTTGAAATATTCTTCGATGACGTCCTTGGCTTGAGACTCTTTGCCGTAATCCTGTAAAACAAAAACGTATATTAAAATATGTCAATCCAAGCCACCTGATGAATCCAACCCGCATTTTTACTCGACGCTCTTACTCGGTTGGATCCCGTGAAGCACAAGAGCTGATTTGATTCACACACACCATGATCCAGAACATCTGGACAGCGAGTCTGACTCGGCAGAACTCCAGAGATCAGGCGAACCTGACAGCTGCATTCGGTTTATTCCCACCAGGTTGTCGAGTCTCAACCAGACAACTACCTCCTCATGACGGGTACATCACTTCCTGCACTTCCCTTCTCACCCCGACACACCCATCATGGAAATACAATGGCTCTTAATCACTCAGTTGGTTATTTCAGATCATGTGAGCTCTCACTGCACCACATGTGTCATGGTTCCGTCACATAGAACCACGCAGTTCTCCATTACTTATAAAGGAAACTGTTGCCCTTCCGGGGACCTCACAGACCATGTTTGAATCTTGAGGTTCGTGATCCAGGCCAGTTCGCTCTCGCCAGGTAAAAAACAGTCGTGTGGCAGAGAAAACCAGCGTCTGGACTCGATCTGGCAATCCAAACTTGCTCTGAACCGACCGAGCGCCACATTCAGCGTCGCCGTTATTGCCGAGCAGAGTTTACTAGTTTAAAGGTGTAAACAGAGGGATGATGAATCTCACTCACCTTAACAACCACACAGCTGCAGCCCACCACCTTTCGGGGTTTGCCCTCCCTGTCAATCTTGCACAGACCGACCCACTCACCAAGCTTCTTATTGTCATCTACCTATAGGAACAGCACACACAGGGCACGTGAGCACCTTTCAGAGAGGAAACTATAGAAGCACGTTAAACAAAACACCGCACGGCTCATTCAGAGACGCCGCAGTGTCTCGGTAACAGAGGCAGGTTCGTCACTGGAGTCAGTAGAGGGAGTCGAGTTCTTATCACAGACACCACAGTAATGAAGGAAACCAGTGGTGAGCACTCGTACCTTGATGAGGTTGATCTGATGCTCGGCACACAGGGCCTCCACCAGTTTGACGTACATGGGCTCGTCGCAGTTGGCAGCGAGGACACACAGGTGAGCCTGACGCCTGACCGAGGGACAGGGAGAAAAGGGGGGGGGGGGGGGTGAGGCAAATTTCTCAACAGTAATCAGATTATAAACTAAATCAGGAGCAGCTCAGAAAGAAATTGGGTAACGAGTGGCGGTTTTCCTCAGAAACTTCAGTAGAGGGAGCCGCGTTCTCATCACAGCTGCAGCACGATTACATTTCACAGCCAAGAACGAGGAGCTTACTTATCCAGAGCCTTGGCAGCCTCCCGAATCCCACGGGCTAGTCCGTCATGGATCAGTGCGGTCTTCAGCACTTCGGGCAGGGCAGTGTTCACATCCATCACACCTCCGGCAGCGATGCTGGACAGGACAGGAAGTCATTATGAACAGAAAGCAACAACGAAACTGCGCTTTTAGGGTGAACGTGGGGTGGCCTTGCTCAGACTCGGGGTCTCACTCATGAAGAGTGAAGGGGTATCCGACTAAAGACCAGAGGAGTCATCACAGCAGCCACGCCCATTCTCTCCATACACTCGATATCTAAGCAAAGCTGAATCGCTGATAAAAGTACAAGGTGGCGAGTTCGGTGCGGTTTTAAAATCCAACAGGACCGGAAATCAAGCGCTGCACGTTTTAAATCTGCATCAGGTGAACAGAACAATCAAACGAAAACGAGACGGATACAAACGGCACAGCAAGTTACAACACAGAACCTGGGGAAACATTTTGGGCCGTTCTTTTAAAATTGGCGAATCACATGACACCAAACTCTTCACCTTCAAACTGCTCTGGACGTGTTGACAACTTCATAAACCGGGATCCTGGAAACAATGGACTTTCAATACGAGATACTTCGTTAAAAAGTCCCCCTGCTCGACCCCCAGGGGTCCGGTCACCACACAGCCTGTTGGAGAATAGACCAAATTCATATTACGACTGCGCACGTGCAGGGAACGTGACCCAACATCTGTTCCAAGCATCACTGCTACCAAACTTCCTTATAGCCACTTGCTTTTGTATGTACACACATCGTAACAACTGCCGTTTAAAGCCTGCCTTAAGCCTTCAATTATCGATATGCCAGGTGCGCATTGTGCCATAGTGAACTGTGGAAACAGCATTTATCTCGAGTGTTGGAAAAAGGAAATTTAATTTGCTGTGGCGACTCTCAAGAACCGGAAAAAGCCAAAAGGAAGAAAGAAACATGCCTGCAAACACGGGACTAACACCATTCAGGTTATTTACCTTCCCTACCGAGCTGCAGGATCCGGAGGGACGCAAACATTGGATTAAAGCAGTAAGTTTATAATTAAAGTGTTCTTTATTCGAATTCATAGACCCTATAGACTAGATTACCTTTTGTTAACCTGTTAAATTACCATAAAAACAGGCGATGCCGAAATCATTAAATATCATAGATCGAGATCTTGAAAATTACTGTTATGTCAATTTGTAAAATAGACAAACAAGAGCTGTCAGATCACTTGGCGATAGCTGTCAAACTTGTATTTACCTTCTTTGTAGTCATTCTGAAGTCGCGCTAGTAGGGGTGCCTGGTCTTTCATTAATTAAAATCCTCTATGTCAGCGTACATACACGGGTGGGGGGCACTTCGATAAGGCGTCATTTTCTGTCTCCCAGCCGACTTAGAATCCCAACAGGTCAGGAATTGTCACGCTTTCCTCATCCACTTCAAATGTCAACAAGCTGGCATAGTCACATTGGACTTGTTTAGATTCTCAACCTTTGACAAAACTACAGGTAGCTTTTGTAACATCGCCGCAAATGCAAGCATAAAAAGTTCATCTTTACGCTTGCAGGAAAAGCCAGGAAGACCCCAAGAACTTTCCATAAATTAAATGTATCAATAGTGCAGTTCTCATCCACATCAAGGTTTCTTCTTTTCCTTTCGGCTTTTCCCTTCAGGGGTCGCCACAGCAAACCATCCGCCTCCATCTCACCCTATTAGCTATATCTTCTTACTCTATCTGCCTTCATGTCCTCCTTCACCACATCCATAAATCTTCTCTTTGGTCTTTCTCTCAGCCTTCTGCCTGGTAGTTCCAACCTCAGCATCCTACGACCAATACACTCACTATCTCTCCTCTGTACATGTCCAAACCATCTCAATCTAACCTCTCTGACTGTCACCAAAACCTCTTACATGTGCTGTCCCTCTGATGTCCTCATTCCTGATCCTATCCATCCTCGTTACTCCTAAAGAGAACCTCAACATTTTAATCTCTGCCTCCTGTCTTTTCCCCAGGGCCACTGTTTCTAAACCATACAACATCGCTGGCCTCAACACCGTCTTGTACACTTTTCCTTTCATTCTTGCCCATACCTTCCTATCACAAATCACACCGGATACTTTTCTTCAACCATTCCAACCTGCCTGCACACGCTTCTTCACCTCTTTTCCACACTCTCCACTGCTCTGGATTGTTGAGCCTAAGTACTTAAAATCCTCCACCTTCCTCATCTCTGCTCCCTTGAACATAACCGTTCCTCTTGGGCCCTTGTCATTCACACACAAATTCTGTTTTAATGAGGCTAACCTTCATTCCTCTCTTTCTAGGGCATACCTCCACCTCTCTAGATTTTCCTGCACTTGTTCTCTGCTCTCACTACAGATCACAATGTCATCTGCAAACATCATAGTTCATAGAGATTCTTGTCTAACCTCGTCTGTCAGCCTTGTCATCACCATAGCAAACAAGAAGGGACTCGGAGCTGACCCTTGATGCAGTCCCACCTCCACCTTGAACTCTTGTGTCACCGACAGCACACCTCACCACTGTCTTACATCTCTTACATGTCCTGCACCACTCTAACATACTTCTCTGCCACTCCAGACTTCCTCATGCAATACCACAGTTCCTCTCTCGGCACCCTGTCATATGCTTTCTCCAGATCCACAAAGGCACAATGCAGCTCCCTCTGACCTGTTTTTCTCTATTAACATCCTCAAGGCAAACACTGCATCTGTGGCACTCTTTCTTGGCATGAAACCAATCTGTTGTTCACAAATGCTGACCTCTGCCCCGAGTCTTGCTTCCACTAATCTTTCCCATAACTTCATCGTATGGCTCATCAACTTTATCCCTCTGTAGTTGCCACAACTCTGCACATCTCCCTTGTTCTTAAAAATGGGCACCAGCACACTTCTCCTCCACTCCTCCGGCATCCTCTCATTCTCGAAGACCTTGTTGAATGTTCTTGTCAGAAAATCTACTGCTACCTCTCCTAGACACTTCCATACCTACACCGGTATGTCATCAGGGCGAACTGCCTTTCCACTCTTCATCCTCTTCAATGCCCTCCTCAGTTCACCCTTGCTAATCTTTGCTACTTCCTGGTCCTCAACAGTCACCTCTTCTACTCTTTGTTCTCTCTCATTTTCCTCGTTCATCAGCTCTTCAAAGTACTCTTTCCATCTTCCCAGCACACTTCTGTCATCAGTCAATACATTTCCCTCTCTGTCCTTAATCACTCTTAACTTGCTGCACGTCCTTCCCATCTCTATTTCTCTGCTGTGCCAACTTGTATGAATCATTTTCTCCCTCCTTACTGTCCAACCTAGCATATAAATCATCATACGCGCTCTGTTTGGCCTTTGACACCGCTACCTTGGCCTTACGCTGTGTCACCCTGTACTCCCGTTTACTTTCTTCGGTCCTTTCTATGTCCCACTTTTGTACACACTCCTGCACGTCCTCATTCCACCACCAAGTCTCCTTATCTACTGTTCTTCCAGAGGACACGCTAGTACTCTCCTACCAGTCTCCCAGATCACATTAGCTGTAGTTGTCTAGTCATCTGGAAGCACTTCCTGGCCACCCAGAACCTGTTTCAACTCCTCCTTGAAGACAACACGACCTTTTTCCTTTTTTCAGCTTCCACCACTTTGTCTTCTGCTCAGCCTTTGCCTTCTTCACCTTCCTCACCCTCAGAATCATCCTGCACACCACCATCCTATGCTGTTTGGCAACACTCTCACCCACTACTACTTTGCAGTGACTGACTTCCTTCAAATTACATCGCCTACACAAGATGTTGTCTACCTGTGTGCTCCTATGTCTGCTTTTATAAGTCACCCTATGCTCCTGTCTCATCTGAAAGAAAGTATTTACTCCAGCCATTTTCATCCTTTTTGTAAAATCTACCAACATCTGTCCTGCGTTCCCGTCCTGGATATCAAACCTGCCCATCACTTCCTCGTCCCCTCTGTTGCCTGCACCAACATGTCCATTGAAGTCTGCCCCAATGACCACCCTTTAACCTCTGGGGGTACTCTGCATCACTTCATCTAACTCACTCCAGAATCTCTCCTCTTCTAGCTCACATCCTGCCTGTGGGGCATAAGCACTAACAACATTGAACATCACACCTTCAATTTCTAACTTGGGACTCGACACTCTGTCTGACACTCTTTTTACTTCGAGAACATTCCTCACCAACCCCTCCTTCAAGATGACTCCTACTCCATTTCTCTTCCCATCCACACCATGATAAAACAGCTTAAACTCTGCTCCTAAGCTTCTAGCCTTGCTACCTTTCCATCTGGTCTCCTGAACACACAGCATGTCCACCTTCCTCCTCTGCATCATGTCAGCCAGCTCTCTACCTTTTCCTGCCATAGTTCCAACATTCAAAGTCCCTACTTTCAGTCCTAGACCCCTGCCTTTCCTCTTCTCTCTGCCTATGGACACGCCTCCCGCCTCCCTTCTTCGACCAACAGTCCAATTTCCACCAGCACCCTGTTGGTTAACAGCACTGATGGCGGACGTCGTTAACCCGGGTCTCCACCAATCCAGTATCGCATTCTTTGTTGTGAGCCGAGATGTGAATTTAGTCTATTCAGATACAGATTCTCTAGTCAGGCAGGGGTATCAGTTAAACGAGACCCAATTGTCTAGGGCGACCTGCTGTCTCTAACCAATCACGTTTCTATTCGTTACAGTACAACACACACAAAGAAATTACTTTCCCCTTAATCGGTCGGAATCACAAAAAATAAATAAAATATACAACCCAAAATAAAGAGACCAGAAACAGTCTCCAATTAAAAACTTACACCAATTTAAAAGCATAAACAGGACCAGCTGTGGCATTTAAAAAACTCAAGTTAATCAAGTGGCTCGTCAGGACCTGAAGTCCAGGATGAACCAGAGAAAACACCGAACTGAGTGGAACACAAGATCCTGATCCTGCACCCTGAAGAGACTTACTCTCTATTATTATTATTATTATTATTATTATTATACACGAATGCTTCATTACATAAGGTTTTTGAAATTTCTGCGGAATCTACGGAAATTTAATTTCTAAGAGTTCTACATTTCGAACGGATCCGGCGGTGGACTCGCGGCGCCTTTCTGCTTCTTTCGCGATCTTCAGATGAACTTTCTTTACAGGACCAAGCAGAGCCGACGGAAAGCTAACAGGCTAACAGGCCTCAGTCACACAACTTTCTCGGTTATTGATTTCCTTTAAAATGCGCGTGCGGAGAGTAAATACAGAACATCCACCTCGAGTGATCAAATCAAGATACTTTAATCCGGCGTTCACGGCTCGTTTCGCGGCGCGAGCGCAGCGTGCAGCAGTCATGCTTACCCTTCCTCGGCCATTGTAGATTAGCGATGGATGTTTGAAGTAAAAACTCTGAAATAAACACAAACAAACAGCGCCCTGTTAATACCGATACTCCTAGCTCCGAGCCGAAGTAGATTTAATAAAGGATGTCCGTTATTTAAAGCAGATTGTCTGAAGTAACCCAGAACTCACCCAGTCGTCCCTCTGAAAGCGGAGTAAAAGAGGACGTCATAACCGCGACAGTATCGTTTTAATGCTGAAAGGACCGGAAGGTGTCTTCAAAAGTGCCTGAAAGTAATTTTCTACGTACTCGTATCGATTTCCATACATATTATTAATCGTTTTTTATATATTTGTTCTTACTTTTGTTTCTGGGTTTTTATTTACGTTTTCTTGATTAAAGATAGTCTTCTTCTTTTCCTTAGCGTGTAGTAACAGTGCGGTTCTGCTAGAGGGCAGTATCATTTTTGTTCCGTGGTGTGCCTCATGATTTTTCTAATGTAAAAGGTGTGCCTTGGCGCAAAAAGGTTGGGAAACACTGGTGTAAAGCAAGGTTGTGTACTTGCCCCCATGCTCTTCAGTTTTCTGTTTAGCATGATGTTGCTCTCTGCCTTTAAGGACACAGACCCAGGCATTCGGATCTCATCCAGAACAGATGGTGGTGTCTTCAACCTGCAACAATTGCCTGCAAAGATTAAAGTCACATTGGCTCTTGTCCGTGACCTGTTGTATGCCGATGACTGACTGTGCTATTGTCGCTCACAGTGAGCATGACTTTCAACAACTGGCAGATTCCCTCTCAGCCGCCACTAAGCGATTCGGGCTGACAATCAGTGTTAAGAAAACGGAGGTGATGTTCCAACCTGCAAGAGGATCCACAGCCGGTCCACCCAAGATCAAGATTGACGGCAAGATCCTGAAGTGCGCTGACTCCTTCAAATATCTTGGAAGCAGCCTGTCATCCTCCAACTCCCTTGACAAGGAAATTTCTACCCGAATCGCAACGGCAAGTGCCTCTTATGGTAGGTTGCAGAAGGAAGTTTGGAGTGAGAGGGGACTGAGCATAGAGACAAAGTGTGCAGTGTACAAAGCTGTTGTTCTGAGTGCGTTGCTGTATGGTTGCAAAACTTGGACACTCTATCGAAGGCATGTCAAGCTCCTAGTCCAATTTCACCAGCGCTGACTGTGACGTATCATGAACATCAAATGGTCCAACAAAATATCAAACCTTAAGGTGCTACAAAATGCCAAAACGCAAAGCATTGACACTTTGATAACACTTTCCCAGTTGAGATGGTCGGGACACCTGGTGTGCATGTCTGATGGTAGGCTGCCAAAACAACTGTTCTGAAAGCTCGCTATAGAAGGGTGCAGGCGAAGAGGAAGACCAACGTTTCGCTTCAAAGATATCCTGAAAAAGTCGCTTCAGAATTGCAGCATCGACACTGACAAACAACCTACTGGGAAACCATTGCCTCAAACAGATGTGTCCGGAGATAACATACCAGGAAGGGAGCAGCTGATTACGAACAAGCCAAGCGGAGGGCGCATGCTGAGAAGCGTGCAGCGTCCACGATCAATGGTGAACCTAGTGTCTTCTCTACACAGTGTCAAGTGTGCGGCCGCATCTGTGCATCTGACTTTGGACTCAGATCCCACTTATTGGTACATAGAGAAATCTCCAATCACAGTGCTAGGCTGGATCTTATTGTTTTACAATAGTCAACCATACATGCACAGAACTCGTGGATTATCTTGATTCGCAGGACGGGCCGTAACCCCTGCAAATAACGAGGGCCTACTGTGTGTGTGTGTATATATATATATATATATATATATATATATATATATATATATATATATATATAAACCGTATTCAAAATAATAAGCACCCTGCTCCAATAAGTGCCCCTCAGTGTTTGTGTTTTTTTGTTGTTGTTGTTTTTTTTTTCATTTTTATTTTTTATCTTATGCCTAATAACCACCCATGTGTACTGGCAGTAAAATGGTAGATCAAACTTACCAATTTTATTCAATCAGACTCTGTAAAGGTAAAATCAGGCGTATCATATCGTTTATGATATATATATATATATATATAATACACACATATAGATAGATAGATAGATATCACTGATGAGGACAGCACAGTGGTGAAGTGGTTAATAAGTCTGCTGCACAGCAAGCAGGTTGTTTGTTCGAGTCCCTAACCCTACGAGGGTGTTTCTGTGTGGTGTTTGCATGTTCTCCCTGTCCTTGTGTGGATTTCCTCCAGGTTCTCTGGTTTCATCCCACAGTCCAAGGATATGCACATTATGGCAATTGGCTGTTTTGAATTCCGTCTTGGGTGGGTGTGGGTGTGGGTGTGGGTGTGAGTGGTTGAGTGTGTGTTGTCCTGTGACGGTTTGGCCAGCTGTTCATGGTGTAACCCTGCCTTCGTGGCCCGTGATGAGCAAACCAGAGATAACAGTGACAGAGGGAAACTTCCTTTTGAAACAAGTGGAAGAAATCTTGAGAGAAACAAAGAGGACTCGTCTGGGTGGTATGTCAGGTTCCACCTGCAGTACAGACCCAGCCTTGTTCCTGTTAATCCAGTTGGATTACCGCCTCAGAACACTGCTCAAGTTATAACACTGTCCTTCACTCTTTCGTTCACTTTATGGGGCTATTTCTATGCTCTAGATAGTGATACAGGTTTGTAATAAAGCGAGAGACCACATATTGACCACGAGAAGCAAACCTCTCAAATGTGCCTGAATGTTTTTTTTCTGACTGCATCGTCATAAGATATATTTCTATAAAATAATTGATTAAAAAATTAAGATTTGGACGTTTTCTCCAATTGTACTTTTGAATTCTTGATTCTGATTGGTTAGAATGTGTTGATTAATTTTCCCTACATTAATCTATTGACTGGCTCTAATGCTCTCCACATTAACCTACTAATAAATGATTCAGAGCATAATGTGCTGTCCTCCCAGGACACTGACTGAGTTATCAGAGACCTGCTGTGTCTCTCCCTGTCTGTGCTGGAGGTTCATGTAAAAGAACCATTGCTGTCTTTCATAAAGAGGAGCTGCATAGCCATCAGCAGTTTCTGCCCCACGATGGACTGGCAAGCTGTCTAGGGTGTAGTCTGCCCTCACCCAGAGTCGGCTGAAATGGCTGCCAGCTTCCCCACGACCATAATTAAGATTAAGCGGTTCAGAAAATGAATGAATGAATGAATGAAAGATTAATCTGCAGTAATGTAGAGCTCGTACCGGTAGGTCGTGGGGAAGCGGGAGCTGAGCTAGAAGGAAAAGCTCTCGATTTACCGGTTGATCTACGTTCCAACCCCCACCTCTGGTCACGAGCTTTTAGTAGAGACCGAAAGGACAAGATTGTGGATACAAACAGCTGAAACGAGCTTCCTTAACAGGGTGGTGAGGCTCTCCCTCAGAAACAGGGTGAGAAGTTCAGTCATCTAGGAGGAGCTCTCGATATCGAGAGGAGCCTCAGTTGACGTGACTTGGGCATCTGGTTAGAACGTCTCCTGAAAGTCTCCCTGGAGTACCTAGAACATGCTGAAGGGATAATGTCTCTCGGCTGGTCTAGAAACGCCTCTGTGATCCCCGTAAGAGCTGGAGGAACAGACTGGGAAGAGGGATGTCTGGACCTCACTGCTTGGGCTGCTGCCCCTGCGACTCAACCCCGGACCAAAGGAAGATGATGATGTTTATTCAAATGACGTGCCCGATGCTGAGGTCATTAATATTCATACAGGAGTCAAGTGAAGGGTGTTTCAGAAAGCCATTGTGACCAACCATTTCCAAGAGAAAACACTGTATTTCATGTTTATTTAGTCATTAATGCCCGATAAGTGATTGGTCCCTTGAACATCTATGGAAAGAGTCCGGGCAGGACGGTGGCATAGCAGATAGCACATCAGCAGCACAGCAAGGAGGTCGTGGGTCTAAGTCCTGGGCTCAGTGTGAGCATTTCTGTGTGGCGTTTCCATGTTGTCTCTGTGCTTGTAAGGGTTTCATTTGGGTATCCCAGTTTCCTCCTACAAAAACATGCACATTAGGCTAATTGGCTGCCCCTGGATGTAAGAGTGTGTGAGATGGTGTGTGTGTGTGTGTGTGTGTGTGTGTGTGTGTGTGTGTGTGTGAAATGTATGTCTGCGTGTGAGGTGTATATGTGTGTGGCGTGTGTTTGTGTGTGTATGAGGTGTGTGTGTGTGTGTGTGTGTGTGTGTGTGTGTGTGTGTGTGTGTGTGTGTGTATGAGGTATGTTTGTGAGGTGTGGCTGTCAGGTGGTAATCATGTCAGAACCTGCCTTTGTGGTTCTGGAGTAAATTAATGCAGTAAGTTAAGGCCACAATCAGGTTTCAGTCGACCGCGGCGGTCTGCACTACACCATGGGTATTGTGGTCTACTTCAGCAGTGCCAGTGCATCCAGAGAGGTAAAATACCAAAATATTTAATTCCTTTCATTCGACTGGATGGTGTTTTCTAATTTGAAAGTGTTGGCAGGTGGACTGTCTGTTTCAGATTCTTTTGTTTTTATTCTAACTTGAACCAGTGCTATGATCCTTCACTGAACCTGTTTGAAGCTCGTTCAGTCTTTCGATATGTCACCGTCTGGGTGTCTGTTACGCTGCAGGATTGCAGTAGGTTCTGAAGTTGGTTTGCTGTTGGAATCGTGTTAAATGAAAAAATAAAAGCTTTAAAGTGTGTGTAAAAATACGCATGAAATAGAATCTCCACCCGAACTGATGCTGGTCCCCCATATAACCTTTAACCTCTCGCAAAGTCTTCATACGTCTGTGATCAAACACGGGTAAAACACAGCAAAGTTAAAAGTTCCCTCGACTCTCATGATACAAACAACACGCTCAAGAGAAGTGGACAGGCTTACAGATGTGAAGATGGTTTTGTTCATGTCCAAAAATTTGGAGGTTTTTCATCCTTTTCATGGAATGTGTTCATATTTCACACAAATACATCATGAAACCAGAAAAAATACAGAAAATACTTAAAACTGAGAATTAAAATGCTCGTAGTATGTTTTTGTCTGCGTGCTTTGTAAGGCCTCTGCAGAGGGTATTCTTAAGACATGCATCCATTGAGAGTCACACCTAGGGGCAACTTGGAATAGGGAATTACCCTAATGAGCAGGACTTTGGACCTGGAGAGGGAACCCGGGAACCCATGCGCACACAAAGAGAACATGCAAACTCCACCCAGAAATGTTCTTGCCAAGCCTGGGACTTGAACTCAGGACCTGCTTGCTGTGAGGCAGATGTGTTAACCACCACACCGTAGATCAACCCGATATAACTCCAGCAATTAGAAGAAAAAGTATTTGAGAATAAGAGAAGAAAAAGTATTTGTTTGTTTGTATCTTTTGAAAGAATGTAATAGTGGTGAAATAACAGTAAAATCATATACGATACCTAAACAAAAACGTGGAATAAACCTTGAGCTTTCAATTAGAAGTGAAGCGTTTTAAATTGTATCTTACATCAGATAAAGAGGCAACAGGACGAAATCTTCCGCTTCCTGTCTTCAAGGAACATCAAGTACTTTGCAAGGGACATCACTCAGAGTGCAGATCTGAAGGACGAGATGAGGGAGAAGATGAAGGATCCCACAGCTGTGCCTCCTCAGGTCTTTAATGGAAATAAATACTGTGGGGTGAGTTTCTTGAAGCACATGTTTATCTGAGTGCAGACAAACGTTCATCATGTCCATCAGAGGGCCATGCAGGAACAAATGAAGCACATGGCTCACCAAACAATGCGGTTACATCCTGACGTTTTTATTTTTCACAAAAAGCTCACACAGGTGGGGGTTAGCCATGGTGAGTTAAAAATCTGACGGGAAAGTAGTACAGTGTAGTACAGTGTAGTGTTGTATAGTATAGCATAGTACGCTGTTGTGTAACGCAGAACACCACACTTGAGTGTAGTCCAGTACAGTGTAGTAAGGCAGACCCTGTACCGGCTCGTTGTGCTGAATGTCCCCTCTAAGCTGCACACTGCTTGCATATTCCCACCGCACAAGAAAATCTATGCAGCACATCAAATAAAATTCAACAGAAACATATTAATTAATATCTAATATTGGACCTAATCTAATCTAATTAATTAGACCAATAATATTGTTTTCTGTACCATTTTGCAATGTAACTCATTGAGTGACAGGTGTCCAGCCAGTGATATGATACAGTTCACTTACGCTACACAGCCAATCATAGCATTGACAATGCTTGCATATGTGCCCCGCCCATACATGCCGTGCAGGTTAGCTGGCTAACGACAGTGTGGCGGAGTTAAGAGACGCAAATGCTAACCCCTTATCGTGGCGAAACAAACGGGCAGCAACACATCCAGTCACCGAGCCGAAGTAAAAAGAAACGCGGTTCTTTGAAGACGGAGTGGCTGTCCAAGTGCAAACAGAACAACAAGTGCTGAAACCCGGTGAGATTCTTTCTTTTTCGAATCAGAAAGGTCTACTCTGCACAACATGCAGGCCACAACTGGACCTCACCCAGGCCAAAGCAGGACTCTTCCTATGGTTATAGCAGGACTCTTCCCATGGCCAAAGCAGGACTCTGACATATAACATACTACACATCTCTTGAACAACAAGATTTTTGTCTCTTTCCTTTCCAAATCACTCGTATTAAAAGTAAACTCATGAAAATTGCGGCTGTAATTTGATTCTTTTAATAAGCGATCTCAGGTGCTATGACGCAGGGTTTTGAACAGGTGTGATACTGGTGTGTGGCCACAGTGTGCACGTCCGATGTTGCTCACAGTGGTCCTCAGTGTATTCAAGGAGCTTGTGTGTATGCCCAGACACATGAAAAATTAGAGGGCACATTGGTGAAGATGAAGATGAACCGCAAAGCTCTCAATTTACCAGTCGATCTATGTTCCAACCCTCACCTACGGTCACGAGCTTTGGTTAATGACCAAAAGAACAAGATCGTGGATACAAGCGGCTGAAATGAGTTTCCTTCGCCGGGTGGCGGGATTCTCCCTTAGAGAGAAGATAAGAAGTTCATCAATCTGGGAAGAGCTCGGAGTAGAACCGCTGCTCCTCGGTATTGAGAGAGGCCAGTGAAAGTGTCCAACCAGGAAGACCTAGAACATGCTGGAGGAACTATGTCTCTCGGCTTGTCTGGGAATGCTTCAGTGTCCCCCTGGAAGAGCTGGAGGAAGTGGCTGAGGTGAGGCACGTCTAGACCTCATTGCGCGACCCGGCCCCAGATTAAGCGGCAGAAGATGATGAGAAGAATTCAGTGTAGTGTAGTAGGGTACAGTACAGACACTCCCTGACTTACGTTCATCCATTTTACGTTTTTTTGATTTTATGGGTTTTTTAAAAAAAAAAGTCAAATTTTGAGTTTAGATGTACCTACGTAGTACACTGACGTAATAACGCTGCATTCATTGTTTACAAACTACAGACTGAGTATTTTATATATATATATATATATATATGTAGCGTGTTACCCTTGTGTTAAGACGTCGTCTCTGTGATGTTTGTGTTTACACTGTTTTGTGGACTTTTGTAACCCTGAGAAAATCTGGTTGTTCAGAAGTGTAAGCCTACTAGCCTGGGTGCAAGTCTCATACACACAGATGAATTAACGATCTGCTCAGATCAGCACAATCTACCATGCATACTCCGTTCAGCAAAGACAGTTGTAAAATGAATGAAAACCTTAATCCACAAATTATAGAACAATTACAGATATTTATTATCTTTTAGCAGAATCCTAAGAGTGTATACTTATTTTTATATTAATATTCATTAGGATTTGTACTTGTTCTTTGTATGCATCTCTTGAATAAAGTTTACTTACACAAAAGAAAGAACTCTCCGCTTTGCTGGGAGACCGCATCAGTGCAGGCTGTGTTCTAAATGAGTTCAACGGCACCCTTGTGCACTTGAAGACCAGAAGTCTGTATAACCCACAGCAAGTACACTACTTTCGCAAGTACACTACTTTCAGTATTGAGCGCTTCACATAATGTAAGTGTTGATTGACTGTTTCAATCAATTAAGTTACACTTCATGTGAAGTGACTCGGTATAAATAAGTGACTTATTTGAAATAAATGTTGATATTATTTGATATATTTGATATTATTTTACAATGTTATGTTTATAATAATTGATTTAGGGGTGGTTTATGAGATACGGTAATGGTATTTATGAATGTATACTACAGTATGAGCGTCATACGTCACACGTCATGCGTCACTGTAACAACTTGCGTTCACTTTCAACTTACGTTCGGCTGTCCGGAACCAATTAAAAACGTAAGTTGGGGAGCGTCTGTATGGTGTATGATGGTGTAGTGTAGTGCAGTGTACAGTACATTGAGGGTGTAGTGTGGTATAGTGTTGTATAGTATATCATAGTGTAGTATCGTAGTGAGTGCATAGTACAGTATTGTATATAATATAGTGGTGTGCACAGTATAGTAGTGTGTGTGTGTGTGTGTGAAGTATGGTACTGTGGAATATGGTCGTGTGTGTACATTAGTAGTGTGTGTAGTGTATGTGTAGTACATGTAGTATGGTAGTGTACGTAGTATAGTAGTATGGGCAGTAATAGTGACGTGTGTAGTATACGGTCATAGTGTATGCAGTGTAGTGCTGTATGTAGTATAGTACTTTGTGTAGTGTACTATGTAACGCATTACGTGGAATACAGTTTATTTTCTGGAATAAGCCTGGGCCTGGGCCTGTGTTTAAATCTCCATCAGTGTTGAGTTTAATCGACAAAATAAACAGCACTTAGCAATACGCTAATATTAGGTTTCTGTGGAAATCAGTGTATTTAGCCTCTGTGTGTGTGTGTGTGTGTGTGTGTGTGTGTGTGTGTGTGTGTGTGTGTGTGTGTGTGTGTCTGTGCTTGTTCTCTATGACCACAGGGCTACCAGGCGTTTTTCGATGCAGTGGAGGACGGAAAGCCTGACGCATTCTTTAAACTATGAATTCACCAGACGACTGTTTTTCTTGTATCTTTGTGTAATTGAGACTCAAATCCACTAAAACTAAACCATAAACTTTATAAAAACATTTAAATACTGTACTGTACTTGCAAATCTGGCTTCCTGTAACTGAAGTGTGAAATTGCGATGTGGAATTAAATGGGTTATGTAAATTGAAAGCGTGAATTTTGTGATGAAATGTACAGATGACTTATATTAAAACGTATAATATATACTATCGGCCCGCTCTCTGCATCGCCACCTTATCATGGTGGAGGGATTTGTGTGACCTAATGATCCCAGGAGCTATGTTGTCGGGGGCATAATGCCCCTGGTAGGGTTACCCGAGGCAAACAGCCCAGCCCGAAGAGGAAACATGGGTCCGTCCTCTCATGGACCCACCACCTGTGGGATGGGCCATGGGGGGCCAGGTGCGATGTGAGTTGGACGGCAGCCAAAGGTATGGGTTCTGTCGGACTGATCCTCGGGAACTGACTCTGACTCATGGGACATGAAATGTCACCTCTCTGGCGGGAAGGAACCTGATCTGGTGCGTAAGGTGGAGAGATACCGACTAGATATAGTCAGGCTCACCTCAACGCATAGCTTGGGCTCTGGAACCACCCATCTCGAGAGAGGCTGGACCTCATTCCATTCTGGAGTTGCTCATGGAGAGAGGCGGCGAGCGTGTGTTGGCATCCTTGTTGCCCCCGTCTTGGTGCCCAAACGCTGGGGTTGTCCCCGGTCGATGAAAGGGTAGCTTCCCTCAGCCTTCAGGTGGGGGGACGGGTCCTGACTGCTTTTTGTGCTTCTGCACCAAATGACAGTTCAGAGTACCCATCCTTTTTGGAGTCTTTAGGGGGTGTGTTAGAGAACGCTCCCTCTGGAGACTCACTCGTTGTCTTGGGAGATTTCAACGCCCATGTGGGCAACGATAGTGTGACCTGGAAGGGTGTGATCGGTAGGTAGGTACGGCCTCTCCAGTCTGAACCTGAATGGTGTTTTGTTGTTGGACTTCTGTGCTCGTCACAGTTTGTCTATCACAAAAACCATGTTCGGACATAAGTGTGCCCATAAGTGCATTTGGCATCAGGACACCCTCGGTCACAGATCGATGATTGACTTTGTCATCATGTCACTGCACTTGCGGCCACATGTCCTGGACACTCGGGTGAAGAGAGGAGCTGAGCTGTCTACCGATCACCACCTGGTGGTGAGCTGGCTTCGATGGTGGGGGAGGATACCTTCCAGACCTGGCAGGCCCAAGCGTGTAATTAGGGTCTGCTGGGAACGTTTGGCGGAGTCTCCTGTCCAAGAGGCCTTTAACTCCCACGTCCGGCAGAGCTACAACCACGTCCCAGAGGAGGCGGGTGACATGGAATCCGAATGGGCCATGTTTCGTGCCTCTATTGCTGAGGCGGTTCTGGATCAAGTGGAAGATGATGATGATGATGCTGATGATGATGATGATGATGATGATGATGATGATGATATACTATCGGCGGCACGGTGGTGTAGCGGTTAGAGCGTCCGCCTCACAGCAAGAAGGTCCTGGATGAAAGAATGACTTATCTACAGAAAAAGTAAATTGTCCAAGTTAAGTTGATTTTTACTCCAAATATGCATAAAAACTGAAAGTGCTGGTGTAGTAATGGAAGGATGCGGGTTCATTTTGTGAACAATGTCGAGACCAAGCTGACTGCTTATGAGGCGTAAAGTGGTAACTACGAAAGACAGATAAAACAAAATAAAAAATTATGAATACATTAATAAAATGTATAAAATTAAATGCACAGATGAAGGCCAGTCCGCTGCAAGGCAAAACACAAATGTACAACTATTCACACTGACCGCCAGGGGCGATTGGAACAGCCAGTTAGCCCAATGTGCATGTATTCGAACTGTGGGAGGAAACCGGAGAACCTGGAGAGAACCCACGCAAGCACGGGGAGAACATGCAAACTCCACACAGAAGCATCCGTGCCAAGCCTGAGACTCAAACCCAGAATCTTCTCGCAGTGAGGTAAACGTGCAAACTACGACAATTAATATCGAATTTGATTAAAATATTTCATAAAAATTATTCAAAATACACATAGAACATTTTAATTATTTTTATTGCTTATTTGACGTGTCAAGCTATTTATTTATGAAGTATCATTGATCTGGAAATTAATATGAACATAATAATAATAATAATAATAATAATAATAATAATAATAAATTGTAAGTATTAATATTAATGTTACATATTAAATAACATAAAAGTACTGTATTCTTATAACTCCATAGAGTGCAGTATATCAATATAATCACATTTATAATATAACTGACTATATTTTATTGCCTACTTCGAGAATAACACACACACACACACACACACACACACACACACACACACAAACACTCAAAAAACACACATACACTCACAAACACTCACACAAACACGCACACACAAACACAAACATTCACCCACTCAAAAACATACACACAAACACTCACAGACACACTCTCTTTATCTCTCTCTCTCACACACACACACACACACACACACACACACACACAAACACTCAACAACACACACACACACACACTCAGACATACACACACACACACACACACACACACACACACACACACACACACGCAAACACTCAACAACACACACACACACTCAGACATACACGCACACACACACACACACACACACACACACACACACACACACACACACGTGCACACAAAAACTCCACCTGGGCTTATTGTTAGCCGGGGTGCGGCTAGCATTGAGCTACCATAGCATATTAGCTTAGGATAGGACTTGAGCGTGCTCAGTTCTAAATGTCCGAAGACTCCGATCTCATAGCTGTAGTAGAGTTGACCGGTCATAGACGAGAATAGTGCAAAACATGAACAAACTGCGATGTCGCCCTCTAGGCAGCGCCATCTTGGAGACGTCATGTTCAATGTAAAAGGACATGAAGCGTAATACAGTTTATCCTTTTGGTATCGTTTGTTAAACATGCTACAGAACATAAAATCTCACGCAAACATTCTAAACATTAACTTAGGTACTGTACTGGAATAATAATTTAAAAAGACTTTAATACGGGTGCTTTATAACAGTATATGCTGTATGATGTTTATATTTTATCATCAATAATAGAACAGTAAAAATTTAAAAGTTTTTCTTAATCATGACTATATTTTACGACATTAATACTGTATTAATGAGTAAGACTGTCTATAGAATGTGTTTAAGAAGCATATTTTAGTGCATGTAATAGATACATAGTATTTTACTTCTGGTTGCTCATTCGCGCATGTAATATGATACATGGGGTTTTACTTCCGGGTACAGAACTCACGGATTATCTTAATTCGCAGGAGGGGCCAGAACTGAACCCCTGTGAATATCGAGGGCCTACTATATATCAAAAATTCTTTTTCCACCAGGTAGTTCCATCTTCAACATTCTTCTACCAATATAGCCTTCATCCCTCCTTGGTACATATCAATCAAACACTCAACTCACTCATTTGATGAATCACTTAATCCTGTTAGGGTTGCAGGGAGGCGAGAGCCTATCTCAGCTGATACTGTTCAAAGGAGGTGTACACCCTGAACAGCTCACCAGACCGTTGCAGGGTAACATACACACAAGCATTCACTGTCACAACTAGGGGCAATCTGAAACAACCAATTAGCCCGATGTGCATTTGACTGCGGAAGGAAACCAGAGTACACAGAGGAAAGCCACACAAGCATGGAGAACCACTCCTTCTACAGAAAGGCCCGAGTCTGAGACTTGAACCCCTAACCTTCCTACTGTTAAGTACTGTGGTTTAGTTGTTAAGGCAATGGGTCGCTAATCCGAAGGTCAGTGGTTCAGTCCCCACCATCACCACTGTTGGGCACCTTGAGAAAGGCCCTGAACCCTCACCTTGGATTAGAGCATCTGCCAAATGCTGTAAATGTAAGTGTGTAATGCTACGCCACCGTTCCACCCTGGCATTAACATATTTCATCATTAATACAATGAAGTGCTGTACGGTGGTTCGCACGTCTGCCTCACAGCAAGAAGGTCCTGGGTTTGATTCTCAGTTCAGGCATTTCTCTGTGGAGTTTGCATGTTCTCCCTGTGCTTGCGTGGGTTTCCTCTGGGTGCTTCCAGACTTCCTCCCACGGTCCAAAAACATGCACCGGAGGCTAATTGTTGCAAAATTGTTCCAAAATCACCTGAGGTGCGAGTGTGAGTGTGGATGGTCGTGTGAGTCTCAGCCCTGTGATGGCCCGGCGAACTGTTCACGGTAAACCCTGCCCTCGGCCAGAGTCAGCTGAGATGGACGGCAGGCTCCCTGTGACCCTAATTAGGATTGAACGACTTAGAAAATGAATGAATGAATGAATGAATAATACAACAAAGCTTCGACGTGAAGAGACTTTTATTGAATTTTTCAAGTCTCCAGTGTCAGTGTTTGGGTAACAGTCAGAGGTAACGTTGCTTTCCATCGTGGGAAATTCATGCTAAAGTGTATAATGTGCTTACCTCACAGTGATCATGTGACTGGGGTGTAAGTCGTGAAAATATCGAACAGTCAGAGTTTCTTTGTTTCCTGAATTGGACCACGAGATCACAAGTAACGGTCTGATCTCAAACGGAGGTCAAATCTTTATCAGGACACCAGCAGCTTTATTTGTCTCTCTTTGGTTCATTGGAATGTCAATCAAAGTATTTTCCCTAAAGAAAACGCAAGTCTGTTTTTTTTCACATACAGAACATATAAAACATCAGAAACATCCAGTACAGTCTCTCGAACTGACCACAGATGGGTACAAACATAATACCGTGATTGTCATCGATTTAAAAAGGAAACAGTGATGCAGTGATGGAGGGAGTACATGCTGATTCAGCGCGACTGCTGCGCAAGACATCAGGCAACAACACAAAGACCGAAACTATCGGCGTCCCGTCGCAACAGTCTGAACATGTGTATCTGTGTATGTAGCGGTCTCTTTGACGGAGAGGGGGTTTGGTAGATCAATAGCTGGCAGTGACGGCTTCGTTTTCTCACACAGAGACAATAATCCCAAATGTTGATGTTCCCTGGTGCTTCAGCGCTGAAGAGACTTTCACACGGCCTCAGATTCAGCATCCTGCAAGAATCAGCGTTAGAACTGATGTTAAAGGCAATCGGTCATGAAATGTAAAAAAAACTGCCGTTCACACAATAGACTGACTGACGATGGTGTAGTACCTTGAGTGGTTTTCTAAGACTTGGGTGTGTTAACATGTCCACAACAACATCTTTCATTAGCTACATGAGTGTTTCCCTATAAGGAAGAATCGAAAGTGCTCCAGTGTTTTTTACCATATATGGAAGGGGACCTGACCTCAGGTGGGTGGGTGGGGTTACATGGGAAATGTGCAGTGTAGAATTTCTGTGGGACCTAGAGAACACTAGATGAGTACCTCAAGCAGGTAGGTGTGTGCTGCGGTCAACTAAGGCGTGGTCTGATATGTGAAGCATAGAAATGCTGTTTAAGACAATAATCCTGCAGAGTTACACTTCACACCTGTATTCAGGTCATGGACTCTCAGTGAGCCAGGAAAGAATCTAGATTCAAATACTGATAGATATATATATATATATATATATATATATATATATATATATATATATATATATATATATACATACATATAATCATGCTAGAGCTAGAGTGGTTGTGTTATTATTACTTAAATGGCATCATTACCATGTGGAGGGCAGTGCATGGATCTCTCTGTGGAGCAGATAATCAGATTGTTCTCGGACATGGAGCCGGGTTGCCAACAAGCATTCTGGGAAATTGAATTTATCTCATAATTGCATACTTTTATGGAACCTGCTGATGTTCTGGACCAACTGTTACAGATTCGTATCCATGTCAGAGACACAGGAAGGATTGGGTCTGTGTGGTGAGTCATTTTATATCACTTTCTGATTATTTTTTAATATTTGATTCTTCTACAGCTGCTGGGAGACATGCAGAAAAAAGATTCCTGAAACACAGCAGGATGCAAAGGGGTGAGAGAGATGAGGGATGCTGGAAGATCGAATAAGCACTTTGGGTGTGTAAAGAGTGTGTGTGTGTGTGTGTGTGTGTGTGTGTGTGTGTGTGTGTGTGTGTGTGTGTTCGTGAGAGAGAGAGAGAGAGAGAGAGAGAGAGAGATGTGTGCGAGCACTCCCATACCTTCTACTGGGCTGGAGACTTCAGACCAAAAAAAGAAAACACAGCGTTGGTCTCTTTAGACAGGAAGAAGTCCTCATAATCCTGAAGGAACAAAAGTTCATCTTTTTTTTTTTGCTCCTTTTTACAAAAACACTGCAAATCATCAATTCTTTCATTCACCACTCAGTACACCACATACAGAAATAAGCACGGCCCAAACGCAGAGCTCCTGCTGGACATCTCAATTGGTAGGTCAGTGCTTAAGGCTCTGGGATGTTGACCAGAAGTTTGTCAGTTCAATTCCCAATACCACGAAGCTGCCACTGTTCGTCCATGCGCAAGGCCCTTAACCCTCATCTGTTCAGTTGTACAAATGAAAAAGAAAAATGGAAGTCACTCTGGATGGGGGGCGGGGTTTCCGCCAAACACTACAAATGTAAAATGTCTTAATAAATGTCCAAGCCTGGGTTCATTTTTACTGCTGTTCTGCTTTCACGTGTATCATCTCTCTTCTTAGTTTAATTATCCGTTCAATGAATTGATGTTCTGTCAAACTTTGCCACAGCCAATTATTTACCTGAAAGTTTTTCTGCTTACCGAAGTTAGATTGTTGTGTTGATTTTTTTCTCTCCCATTTTCTCCCTAATTTATTCGTATCCGATTCCTAACCAACAGGTATTGCCTTCCCTATCACATGACCACCACCGTCCAGGGAGGGTTGAA
>CM045738.1:50997296-51007296 GCA_024760905.1 Plotosus lineatus
TGTCTGATTTTCTCATAAATATGGGCCCAGAATGCACCACAGAGCACATGAATTTTACATTTTTTTCTGGGAGTGGCCCCCCAGACCACCCTGAGGGAGGGGACACCACTCCTACACCCTCCCCATGCTTGCCTCAAATAATTTCCACCCCCTACTTATCAATATCCTCCTTCTACTCTACAACTTACTGAATACCCTGCATCACTGTCAGAGTCAACACTCACCACACTACTCTGGGTTTGCATTGATGATCCTGGAACAGACTATTTTTGTACTGTTTGACCTGCTGATGGATAGTTTTTTCAAATGTTTGCAAAATAATTGGTATTTTAATTGTATATTATTTCGTATGCGATATGAGTGGACTGAACTCCTGTATACACATGCATGAGACACAGTTCTTATTCTTCAATGGCGATGTTTTGTCTGTGTATTTTTTTGAGAATTTAGCTTCCTTGATATTGATTTTTGCCAGAATTTGTGTCACTGATATTGATATCTGAGTATTTTTGTTATCTAGTCCGGGCCTTAGAAGTTTGTCTATGTATGAATGAAGTATGATAATTATAATATATAAAGTACTGTTTCCATTCTCCTCCTTTAATTAACTGGAGTATAACTTAGCAGATGATATTATCATGTTGTGGATCTCTTTGATATTGCACATGTTTATTGAAATATTTAAAGTACCAGAAAATCATTAGTCTGTCTTATCCTCTTTCAAAAATAAAATTTGGGGTCATTTAGCTGTGTAGGACTACTGCGAGTATTTTAATGAAGTGAATTTATTTGCTAGTTTAATATAATGAAATTCTTCTTCTTTTCCTTTCAGCTGTTCCCTTCAGGGGTCGCCACAGCGAATCATCTGCCTCCATCTCACCCTATCCTCTGCATCTTCTTCTCTTACACCAACTGCCTTCATGTCCTCCTTCACCACATCCATGAATCGTCTCTTTGGTCTTCCTCTAGACCTTCTGCCTGGTAGTTCCAACCTCAGCATCCTACTACCAATATACCCACTATCCCTCCTCTGTACATGTCCAAACCATCTCAATCTAGCCTCTCTGACTTTGTCTCCAAAACGTCTTACATGTGCTGTCCCTCTGATGGACTCATTCCTGATCCTATCCATCCTCGTTACTCCCAAAGAGAACCTCAACATTTTCATCTCTGCTACCTCCAGCTCTGCCTCCTGTCTTTTCCCCAGTGCTGCTGTTTCTAAACCATACAACATCGCTGGCTTCAACATAATGAAATTACAAACTGTAAAAATGCAACTGAACCTTATAAATGGATTTTCATTATTACTTAAACTTTAATGTGGAACGTATCGTTACATTTCTATGTAATTATACAAATATTATCTGTAAATAGTTTGTGCTTGAAAAGTAGAAAAGTAATTTTATGTGTAATCGACTTAATCTGGCAACAACATTGCTATAAATTCTTAACTCAATTTGGTACATGGATTTAAATAATTATTTGTAAAATACTAATTTTGCATCAAAACTTGTATATCCATGTATAAGAATCGTATTATAACTCATCTGGTTTTCATTTGAAAAATAGTTTTAATTATTTGTATTTGCAATTTATTTTTATGATGATATTTAAATGAGTTGGCTCAAGCTCAATTTAATGATTTGTGCAATACTGCATGATATACAGACCATCCTTGTATAATGATATCAGTGACACTATACAATCACTATCCGTTACGATGAGTTACGACGTATGTGAGTTACGACCACCCATACTTATGACCACGTCTAGCAGATGCCTATTATGAGTTTACTGTATATAGTATGTCTGGCAGCGCGGCACGTAAGAAGACAGTTGTGGCAGCACAGCATCCCAGCATCTCACACTCACAGCATTCTACCACTACACTCAGTAACTAGATACCGTTGCAGTAACATCTCTTTCACAGGCCAATTTTACATTCATTTACTGTACACCGTTACCACGGCCCCCAAGAGAAGTCCGAGTCATGAGATGACAATTCTCCCAAGAGACGAAGATGAAAGTGAAAGTGAGATCTCCATCTTTCTCACTCCACGGTGTCGACAATTTTGAAGGATAAGGACCGCATTAAGGAAGCGGTGAAAGCAGCAGCTCCAATTTTATTCAACTATCGTCACAAAACAGTGTGAATGACCGATTGCAGAGATGGAAAAGTTGCTATGCACATGGTTGTAAGATAACAGGTAAAGAAATGTAAAAGTGATGTTGCGAGCAGTGCAAAGTAAGAATACAGGTTTATTTCGCATGTTGAAAGAACGTGCAGGTGAAGAATATGCTTCACATGAATTCATAGCTAGTGCTGGGTGAATGGGATCCGACTTACGACCAATCTGACATGTGACTGGTTGGTCAGAACCGATCTAGGTTGTAACTCTTATAGTGAGTGTTCAGACGCTCCCCGACTTCCGTTTTTAATTGGTTCCGGACGGCCGAACGTAAGTTGAAAGTGAACGTAGGTTGTTACAGTGACGTATGACGTATGACGCTCATACTGTATGTACTATACATCTATAAATACCATTACCGTATCTCATAAAACACCCCTAAATCAATTATTATAAAGATAGCATTGTAAAATAATATCAAATAATATCAACATTAATTTCAAATAAGTCACTTATTTATACCGAGCCACTTTACATGAAGCTTAAAACAGCCAATCAACGCTTACAATATGTGAGGCGCTCAGTACCGAAAGTAGTGTAATTGCTGAAAGTAGTTTACTTGCTTGAAACAAAGCGCGGGTTATGCGGACTTCCGGTCTTTCAAGTGAGCAAAGGCTTCGTTGAACTCGTTTAGTACTTAGCCTGCACTGATGTGAATCACCAGCAGAGCAGACAGTTCTCTTTTTTCTGGTTTTCATTCATTTTACAACTCTCTTTGCTTAGCTGAGTATGCATGGTAGATTGCGCCGATCCGAGCAGATAGTTAATTCAGCTCTGTGTATGAGACTTGCACCCATGCTAGTAGGCTTACGCTTCTGACCAACCATATTTGGTTAGGGTTACAAAAGTCCACAAAACAGAGTAAACACAAAGATCACAGAGACGACGTCTTAACACAAGGGTAAAATGTTATATAAATGAGATATACATATATATATATATATATATATATATATATACATACATACATACATACATACATACATACAAATATTTATAAAGCGCTAATTCTGGCACATGCCACTAGGCAAGTGTGAACAGATGTGTTTTAAGTTGTGACTTGAACGTGTTTATGTTCACTTGGGATCTGACATGGATCGGTAGATTGTTCCACAGCATTGGAGCCACCTTCTCAAATGAACGGTCACCAAATGTGTGCATTCGGGTGGCTGGTATCTCCAGGAGATTCTTTGAGTTTGATCGGAGAGATCTGAGTGGCTGGTACTCTCGAAGAAGATTGGCGAGGTAGTTGGGAGCAAGGCCTTTCATGCACTTGAACACAAGGAGTATTATCTTATACTGAATCCTGTATCTGACTGGCAGCCAGTGTAAGCTGTGTAGTACAGGAGTAATGTCATTATACTTCTGGTGACATGTGATGACCCTGGCTGCAGTGTTCTGCACACGTTGAAGCTTGTCAAGTAAATACTCGGATGTTCCAAATAGCGCAGAATTGCAATAGTCGAGTCTCGACGTGATGAACACTTGGACGAGCGCTGAAGTGGACTTCACATCAAGATATCGCCTGATATTGCTGATGTTGTGAATGTGATAATATGCACTCTTGCAGACGCTGTTGATGTGGGATGCCATACTGAGGTGGGAGTCGAATATTATACCAAGATTCTGGGCTTCTTTGCTCACAGAGATCACAAAATCACCAATGCGGAACTCTGGAATGGTGAGAGAATTTCAAATTCGAATATATATACTAGTATATATAACTGAACTGGGAAGAAGGAGGGGCACGTTCAGTCTGTCGTTTGTAAACAATGGACGCAGCGTCATTATGTCATTGCGTCATTACGTCAGCGTACTACGTAGGTACGTCTAAACTCAAAATTTGACTTTTTTGAAAAAAAAAAAAAAAAAAAAAAAAACGTAAAAGCGAAAAAACGTAAAACGGATGAATGCAAGTCGGGGAGCGACTGCATAACAATTACAGTAATATACCGCCAAATATTGCCCCATATCGCTGTAAAATTACAGTAACCTATAGTGATAATACACTAATATATTACAGTCACATACTGTTACGTTAAAATTCACAGAAGGGTCCTGCATACGGAGTTACAGTACCTTTTCTGTAACTGTAAACTTTACAGTAGTTTACAGGCTACTCTGCTACCAGTAAGTTACTGTACATTTTGCAGTAAATGTGTTACAGTGTGTGTGTTTGAAAGTGTTCTGATAGGTCACAGAAAATTATTAACTACAGGCAATTTCATCAAGCAATTCAGCTTAGTACACATTTAATCGCTTTTTCCCTCTCATAAACACAAAGAAACACGTGACTGCTAATGAATAAAGTACATCAAATAAAAATAAAATAGCAGAGATTTGTTCATCATCAGTTTGTTTTCTGTAACCGCTTTATCCTAATCAGGGTCACTAGGAGGCTGGCGCCCATCCCAGCCGACTCCGGGCAAGGGTAGAGTACACCCTGGACGGCTCACCAGGCCATCGCAGGGCAGAAACACGCTGACGGCTTTGCAGCTCCTCTTGTCGAAAGTCAACAGTGGTTCTTTTATATGAACCTCTCACCATAGACAGTGAGAAACAGGGCCGGCCTTGATAACCCAGTTTGCTGCACTGGGGAGACAGTGACAACCTGTGGTGAGTGGGGCTTGAACCCCCAACCTTAGGATCAGTGATCCAGTGCCTTGCCACAAGGCCACCACTGCAAAGAGATGTGTTTGTTTGTTTGTTTTTGTTTATGTGTGTTTCTAAAACTGTGATAGTTCCCACTACAGTCGGCCCCTACCTAAGAAATTAATCCGTTCCAGTGCCTTTTTCGCAACGCAGGTATTTCGTAAGTAGGGGTCGCATTTTACATGTTAAACTCCTAATTTGTTCCAAGGCTCCAGTCTTTGGACTGGATAAACTTCATAAACCCTTTAAAAATTATAAAAGTACACCAATTTTGTATGAAATATGTGTTAAAAGTAAAAGAAAATTATTTATTAAACCACTGAAACATTTTATTAACATATTAAACCATTTTATTAACATCTTTATTAATTAAACCATTATTAATGCAGCCATGAGGTGGGGGGGGGGCACTAACCAGTGTCTCTCCCCCTCATGCCGGTCCCAAGCCTGGAGAAATGCAGAGGGTTGTGTCAGGAAGGGCATCCGACGTAAAACCAATGCCAAATATTTATGATGCAAATCAGAAGTATTACCCCCATACCGGATCGATCGAGGACCGGGTTAACAACGACCGCCATCAGTGCTGTCAATCAACAGGGTGCTGATGGAAATTGGACTACTGTTGGTCGAAGACGTCGAAGAAGGAGAGGTGGGAGGCGTGTCCGTAGGCAGAGAGAGAGAAGAGGAAAGGCATGAGTCTAGGACTGAGAGTGGGGACTTTGAATGTTGGAACTATGCAAAGAAACGGTAGAGAGCTGGCTGACATGATGCAGAGGAGGAAAGTGGACATACTGTGTGTTCAGGAGACCAGGTGGAAAGGTAGAAAAGCTAAAAGCTTAGGATCAGGGTTTAAGCTATTTTATCATGGTGTGGATGGGAAGAGAAATGGAGTAGGAGTCATCTTGAAGGAGGAGTTTGTCAGGAATGTTCTAAAAGTGAAAAGAGTGTCAGACAGAGTGATGAGTCTCAAGTTAGAAATTGAAGGTGTAATGCTCAATGTTGTTAGTGCTTATGCCCCACAGGCAGGATGTGAGCTAGAAGAGAAGGAGAGATTCTGGAGTGACTTAGATGAAGTGATGCAGAGTACCCCAGAGGTGAAAGAGTGGTCATTGGTGCAGACTTCAATGGACATGTTGGTACAGGCAACAGAGGGGACGAGGAAGTGATGGGCAGGTTTGGTATCCAGGACAGGAACGCATGAAGGACAGATGTTGATAGATTTTGCAATAAGGATGGAAATGGCTGTGGTGAATACTTTCTTCCAGAAGAAACAGGAGCATAGGGTGACTTATAAAAGTGGAGGTAGGAGCACACAGGTAGACTACATCTTGTGTAGGCGATGTAATTTGAAGGAAGTCAGTGACTGCAAAGTCATAGTGGGTGAGAGTGTTGCCAAACAGCATAGGATGGTGGTGTGCAGGATGATTCTGATGGTGAGAAAGGTGAAAAAGGCAAAGGCAGAGCAGAAGACAAAGTGGTGGAAGCTGAAAAAGGAAGAGTGTCGTGTTGTCTTCAAGGAGGAGTTGAAACGGGCTTTAGGTGGCCAGGAAATGCTTCCAAATGACTGGACAACCACAGCAAATGTGATCAGGGACACAGGTAGGAGAGTACTTGGTGTGTCCTCTGGAAGGAAAGTAGATAAGGAGACTTGGTGGTGGAATGAGGAAGTGCAGGAGTGTGTACAAAGGAAGAGGTTAGCGAAGAAGAAGTGGGACATTGAGAGGACCGAAGAGAGTAAACAGGAGTACAGGGAGACACAGCGTAAGGCGAAAGTAGCAGTGGCTGAGGCCAAACAGAGGGCGTATGATGACTTGTATGATAGGTTGGATAGTAAAGAGGGAGAAAATGATCTATACAGGTTGGCACAGCAGAGAAATAGAGATGGGAAGGACGTGCAGCAAGTTAGATTGATAAAGGACAGAGAGGGAAAAGTATTGACTGATGACAGAAGTGTGCTAGGAAGATGGAAAGAGTACTTTGAAGAGCTGATGAATGAGGAAAATGAGAGAGAAAAAAGAGTAGAAGAGGCGACCATTGAGGAGCAGGATGTAGCAAAGATTAGTAAGGGTGAAGTGAGAAGGGCATTGAAGAGGATGAAGAATGGAAAGGCAGTTGGTCCTGATGATATACCTGTGGAGGTGTGGAAGTGTCTAGGAGAGGTAGCAGTAGATTTTCTGACAAGAACATTCAACAAGGTCCTAGAGAGTGAGCAGATGCCGGAGGAGTGGAGGAGAAGTATGCTGGTGCCCATTTTTAACAACAAGGGAGACGTGCAGAGTTGCAGCAACTACAGAGGGATAAAGTTGATGAGCCATACGATGAAGTTATGGGAAAGAATAGTGGAAGCTAGACTAAGGGCAGAGGTCAGCATTTGTGAACAACAGTTTGGTTTCATGCCAAGAAAGAGCACCACAGATGCAATGTTTGCTTTGAGGATGTTAATAGAGAAGTACAGAGAAGGTCAGAGGGAGTTACATTGTGCCTTTGTGGATCTGGAAAAAGCATATGACAGGGTGCCAAGAGAAGAACTGTGGTATTGCATGAGGAAGTCTGGAGTGGCAGAGAAGTATGTTAGAGTGGTGCAGGACATGTATGAGAGATGTAAGACAGTGGTGAGGTGTGCTGTCGGTGTGACCGACGAATTCAAGGTGGAGGTGGGACTGCATCAAGGGTCAGCTCTGAGCCCCTTCTTGTTTGCTATGGTGATGGACAGGCTGACAGACGAGGTGAGACAAGAATCTCCATGGACTATGATGTTTGCAGATGACATCGTGATCTATAGTGAGAGCAGAGAACAAGTGCAGGAAAATCTAGAGAGGTGGAGATATGCCCTGGAAAGGAGAGGAATGAAGGTTAGCCTCAGAAAATCAGAAAACATGTGTGTGAATGAGAAGGACCCAGGAGGAACGGTGAGATTACAGGGAGCAGAGATAACGAAGGTGGAGGATTTTAGGTACTTAGGCTCAACAATCCAGAGCATAACGAGAATAAGAATAACGAGGATGGATAGGATCAGAAATGAGTATATCAGAGGGACAGCCCAGGTAAGATGTTTTGGAGACAAAGTCAGAGAGGCTAGATTGAGATGGTTTGGACATGTACAGAGGAGGAATAGTGAGTATATTGGCAGTAGGATGCTGAGGTTGGAACTACCAGGCAGAAGGCCTCGAGGAAGACCAAAGAAGAGATTTATGGATGTGGTGAAGGAAGACATGAAGGTCGTTGGAGTCAGAAAAGAAGATGCGGAGGACAGGGTGAGGTGGAGGCGGATGATTTGCTGTGGCGACCCCTGAAGGGAGCAGCCGATAGTAAAAGAAGAAAAAGAAGATTAATTAAACCATTATTAAAACTTTTTTTATTAACACACATACGCACACACACACACACACACACACACACACCCCTGTCTCTCTCTCTCTCTCTCGCTGTCGCTGCTGGCCACGCCCACAAGACATGGAATTCAAAGCGCATTCCCTGTTTGACAAACTCAACTTTAATTTCCTTGAGGGATCGGAATTCCAGATGAGCTCAAATGCGCCCACATTTATTAAACATTTACTGAATTAAACAACTTAAAAAACTAAACTAAAAACTAAAGAGTGAAGCTTCCTTCTGTCTCTATCTGGGAGGCCAGCAGGGCGGGATGTTGAGAGACAGCCAATGAGAGAGCAACTCGTGCATCGTGTGAAATTTTGATTGGCGGGTTTGAATTTCTTTTCGTAAGAGGAGGTTTTTTTCGTATCCCGGGGACGGAAACTTAGGAAAACGATCTTCGTAACCCGGGGATTTCTTACCCAGGGGTCTTTGTAAGTAGGGGGCCGGCTGTATCTTTATTTCATGCTTCGGTTTAGTTCACATATTTTCTGCCCCGCACCGATTCGTTTGATACTCACTCCACAGTAAGCCATGCCATTGAAGATTTGAGGGGGGGATGGGTTGCCCTTCTCGGGTTGTTTCTCTTCGGGAATGTTCTTATACATCCAGAGTCTCTGATCTTCCAGCATGGTGATGTCGACCTCCTCAAAACTGATCCGGTTGGCTTCCAGGAACCCTATGACCTCCTGCTGATGCTTTTTCACCTGAGGAATAAATATAAATAAAATCCCCGACATTAAGCATTATTAATAACTAAAACAAACAAGTAAATCATGAGGGACTTTTTTCAGTGATGTGTTTTTACAATTTTTAATCCATGCCACACTAAGGGGTCATTCAACATTTTCAACATTTTCCTAAGCGTACAAAACGTACGCTTGGGGGCAGGGGGGAAGATGTCTGTGTACGCTTTTTAATATGAAAATGTCGTTCAACAATAATACATGCGCTCGTGAATATGTGTATATATATTGGGCGTGTACGTTTGAAACTCTCCTGCGGTGTTGCATATCTGCAAAGTCTGCAATGAATACAGTACAGTACAGTACAGTACTACCCAACCCGGTAACAGCTGCTCGAACATCACAAGGCAGCTGATCAAGGGCGTAGGCTGGGGGGGGTGTACAGAGAGCACGTGCACCTCCCCCCCACACACACAGCAGGAGTTGAGTCCGCTGGACAAGAAATGATGTGTATTCACAATCTTATAAATAAACTTAATGACTGTTATTGAAGAGAAAGTCGGAGAGAAGTTCCGCATGACTAGAGTCAGGAAGTAAACCGGAAGTTAACGTGTAACGGGCACTGCGCATGTGCACGCCCGAGCTGACCAATCAACAATCATAATATTATCAGTAAGCAATAATAGCTGAACACTGTCAATCAAACAAAGTGCGAGTGTGAGAATAAAGCACAGTTTGTTAGTCCCGCCTCCGGCTCCTGCACATGTGTTAGAACACAAACATTGACTTGCAGAGAATGAATGGATAAAATAATCATAATCCATCCAGCCTGGATCTGCAGCCTCATGCTCAGGACTTTTATAACATTAATAGTATGTCTTTGTGCTGTAAATATGTATTAATATTTGTTTGTGCCTTGGAATAGATAAATAACTTTAGCTCAATTTGTAAATGTATTGAGCACATGTAGTTGCAGATGTAGTTTGAAATATATTTGAGAATGTTTTTGGTTGAACTATACTATTTGATTCTGATTCTGAGAGGAATAGATGAATCGTCTTCTGCTGAAAAACTGTGCGTGTTGTTGGCGTGAGATTCCAT
>CM045738.1:51014796-51017296 GCA_024760905.1 Plotosus lineatus
TTTAGCGAGGGACAGAAACACGCTGACGGCTCTGCAGCTCCTCTTTACCAAAAGTCAGCAATGGTTCTTTTACATGAATCGCTCAGCATAGACAGTGAGAGACATGGCCGGCTTTTCATAACCCAGTTAGTGCACTGGGGGGACAGTGACAACCTTGTGGAGAGTGGGCGGGGGGGAGAAATCTGCCCCATCCAACCAGCAAAATTTTGATTTATGAGCTCTGCTGGAGAAATGTTTTTTCCAGGCCGTTTAGCTTCGTATTCTTCTGCATGTATTCCTCCGCACTCCGAGAGCGCATCATTTAAAGTGCTTCTCAATTATTTTCTGTGATGCCCCCTATCGGGAAAAAAACATTTCATGCACGCGCGCCCCACACACGACTATAAATAGTGTTTACTGCACTTCATATCGTTTGCTCGGTGCTTTTTCCCTACACCATAGGGAACACAGTGAGAGCACCACTGCCACCTACTGTAGAGGATGCGCAATTACACTTAATTCTAGTACAAGTATGGCAGAAAAGCATGTTCTCTAGGATCATACACGCCCCCCCCCCCGGAATCATACCTTGTGGGGCGTGCCCCACTATTTGAGAAGCACTGGCCTTGTCGGAGCTCATCACGAGCCTTTCCTCGCTAGCATTCATAGCATGCACATACACAAAATTCTCCTCCTCCTTCTCTGTTCTGCTCATGCCTGCCCACCTCATGCCTGCCCACCTGACATCTTCATGCCCACTTGACATCTTCCCCGCAGTCGATCATCAGAAGGCTTAGTAGACTTATTGTTTATTCTTGTTTTATTATTATTTATTATTGATAATTATTAATGTACATGTATTATTGGGGCCGGTGGTGTAGTGGTTAGGGTGCTGCGCTCATGCTCAGGAGGTTGTGAGTTCAAATCCCAGTTAGATCCCCACTGTGCTAAGACCCCTGGGCAAGGTCTCAACAAAAAATATGCCTCTGTTCACCCAGCAGTATAAATGGGTACCAGTAAAATATACTGGGAAGGTAACTTGCGATGGACCAGCGTCCCATCCAGGAGGAATCAAACTCCTAATCACTTCACACTACGGAACCCGGGGATAAGCACCGGCCTGATGAGCCGCTAGGCGCGGGTGTAAAAAGCCCAACTGACTTTACCTTACCTTACATGTATTATTATTATTATTATTATTATTATTATTATTAATAAATATTGTTTTTACATGTTGATCTTAATATATTCAGTGAAATATATGTGTTTGGTGCAGGTTATATGAGTTTGGGAGGGGGTTGGAATGGATTAATTGGTTTTGTATTATTTCTTATGGGAATTTTTGTTTTATCTAATGAACATTTTGACTTACGAGCTTGCCCTCGGAACGGATTCATTTCGTAATTCAAGGTACCACTGTACTTTAATTTGTCCCAAACTGTGTCGTGCTCTATGGACCATCAACACCACAAAACCTTTTTCACTACCATGGTCCAGGAAATCGATTCATGTGTCTGTCCATTGTACTACGAGATCGATAAGCATTACTGTTTTATTATGTTTACATCCACTGGACTGTGGGTTTGAGCTCTAGTTGCAGCGAGGCTGTTTCTGTGTGGAGTTTGCATGTTCTCCACGTGCTTGCATGGGTTTCCTCCAGGTACACCGGTTTCTTCCCACAGTCTAAAAACATTCACATTGGGCTAACTGGCTGTTCCAAGTTGCCCCTAGGTGGCAACTTGGAACAGCCAGTTAGCCCAATGTGAATGTTTTGTATGTAGTCTGTAATGTAGCTGTGTGTGTGTGTGTGTCTGTGTGTGTGTGTGAGCTGGCCTGCAATGGCCTGGTGAGCTGTTCAGGGTGTATATTTCCTTTGCTCAGAATTGGTTGAGATAGGCCTCTGCAATTAGGATTAAGTTATTCGGCAAACAGGTGATATGAGAGTGACTAGATTGTAAGAAATGCAGCTCATTCATTTTTCTGTAACCGCTTCATCCCCGCTTCATCGCGGGGAGGCTGGTGCCCATCCCAGCCAACTCAGGGCGAGGGCAGAGTACATCCTGGACAGCTCGCCAGGCCATCGCAGGGCGGAAACACGCCGACGGCTTTGCAGCCTACTCTTGTCGAAAGTCAGCAATGGTTCTTTTACATGCCTCACACCATAGACAGTGAGAGACATGGCCGGCCTTTGATAACCCAGTTAGCTGCACTGGGGGGACAGTGACAACCTTGTGGAGAGTGGGACTCGAACCCCCAACCTTTGGATCAGCGATCCGGCGCCTTATACCACTAGACCACCACTGCCCTAAGAAATGCAGCAGTTTTTTTTTTTTTTAAATACAAATGATGAAGAATGAAAAGAAACCCAAACAATTCAGTAAACTGACAGCAGCAGCCAACATTACTCTGGTGAAAATATCACTATAATAATAATAATAATAATAATAATAATAACAATAATAATAATAATAATACTTCTTGAAAATGAAAACAAAATGATATTCTGAAGCAGGTGTCACAT